>JAOTRO020000022.1:1605110-1617188 GCA_028566515.2 Pyracantha coccinea | reverse complement strand
GTGTTAATCGACCCAAATTTATCAAACGTGTTGATGTTATCATGCACCTGACTTGGCATGAGGGACAGAGCTACAGAAAGTTAAAAACAATACATAGTCACATGTCCAGCCGTCGTTCCAAGAGGGATAAGGAAATTTCACACCTAGAGCCTTACTACACCTACAGTAAATATGAAGTGCAAACCTCAATATATAGGTACAAACACCCTATACGAAACAAACTTCTATTTTGTCGAGTATTCGACTCATTAGGACTAAAGATGCATGCAAGAAGAGTGCAAATGAGTCAAGACTAGTTGATATGGTCTCAGACAAGCGTGCAAGTGACCCACACTTCATGCTGGATCTCAGCTCATCCGAAATGACAAAGCTCAAGCTCTCTTTTTTACTTCATGAGTTTTTAAACAACCCCAGTTTAAGCTTGAGCTTGAATATAAGATTGAAAAAGGGAAAAAAAAAAAACAAGAAAACAAAGAATTCAAATTTGGAAAGGTAATTTGACACACACATATGTATACATGACAAATAATGAGAATTTAAATATTTAGTACGCTACAATCAGCTTGTAGAACATTGCTAAAACCCCAAACAAGCTCCAGACGTGATTATTCTTTTTTACTACTGATGATTTAATCATCCATTGCATTATATAAGAATTACGTTTAATTCTAAAATTTTGAATGGAATATCCGAATACTTTTCTAATGCATGTCAAAATGACAACACGAATAAACATCATTTCATACTAGCAAAATAGGTTTTCATTTAGTTAGCCAACAGAGTAGAAAGTAACTTGTCCTTAATTTACCAGATTTGAGAACAACTGCCCATGAAATGTATGCGAAAGTCTACATGTAGTCATATCTCAATACATTGTCCTTTTCCTTTGTTCGGCGCCACTTAATACATGTAAACATTACAATGGGACTTTTTCTCTATATTATGCAAAGAGTGAAGAAAGGGGAAAATAAAGAAGATAACTGACTCAGATGATGAAAGTCAGATAAAAAAAGCTATACGTTAATAGATGGACACAACTATCCATTCAATAGTCTCATACAAGAAAAATGGTAGTGCAAATCTGAAACGGTTACTTCACCAAACTACATAATATAACGTACAAATCGGAGTTACATATAAGAAGCTTTAGCTGTTGGTTGCAATCAAAAGATGTTATGAGTAAGAATATTCTCGTAGGTTAATATAAGCTCATAATTTTTCTTGCACACTATCATTGGTACATGAACAAAAGTTTGGGATAGTTACAACCCATAATATTATACAAATGAGATTATTGCTTTAATTGTACTTAAATTTCCAGTTTCGAATTCAATTCATTCCAATATTTATGACTAAAGATGGTCCTTTTTTACTTCCTAGTTATGGCAAAGGGAAGCAGCACTGTTGAGGCAACAACTTCAAAACTTGCAAGAAAGCCATAGGTATTATGATTTTCGTTTCTATCATAAAAACGTTGTAGCATATTATAACGGAGACACACTATCATTAGCAAAAGACAATGCACGAGAAATAAAAAGTTAAAATTTCACAATGCAATTAGGATATTTTGTGTCATTTACACTATAACTACAAGGCCTTGCCCCTTAGATATGAGAAGTTAACGTACAAGTGTCTAAACACCATTTTCTAACTCCCTTATGGAACTTGTTCTTTAATCTATGCGACAATAGACTAAACTTAGCAACTAGAGAATAACTAAAAATACACAAGATTTATACTAGTTCGGCATAACTTTTGCTTACGTCCAGTTGTGATTTCTCTAGGTAGAGAAACCATGGCTTCTTTGATTAATAATAGAGTATACAGTACTTTTGCAAACGCTAGAACTAATCCCTCTCTTCTGTATGCTATCTCTCTGTTTTCTTTTCAACCCTTGCTACACCTTATTTATAAGTATAGGGGTGCGATTTATACTCCTATAATCTGATTAGGTCACCTAATCTACTTGGGATAGGAAAGCACCCTTCATTCCTATTCCGCTTCTTCTTTTAGGATTCCTAATTTAATTGTACACGAAAACTTATTCTTTCATAATCCTGAATCCTTGTAAGACAAGAATATTTGCACCTTAGCTTTCCTAAGACAATCCTAATCAAAATAGAAGTATAACAAAAGACAAACCAAATCCTACCAATCTCCACCTTGGTGAGTCAAACCAAGTCTTGACTGTTGCAACCCAAAGTATCTTCAAAGCTTCTTTAAGCAACTTTAGAAATCTTCAAGAACCTTCACCTTGGCAAACTTCTTCTCACCTCATTGCACCTCAAGTGAGAAGGTGCTCCACCCCAAGCAATCAACAAGATTGATCAAGTTCAAGCAATGTTTGAATTTCTTGGCCAGCACTATCTTTGTAATGGAATCTGTGGCATTGTCGTTCGTGTGAACTTTTTTAACCCAAATCTCCTTAGACTCCCCCTAATTCCGGATTCTGTGATACCTCACTTCATTGTTCTTTGATCTTCTATGAAATACCTGATTTTTTACCAAGTGAATGGTGCTTTGACTATCACATTTCAGCTTCAGGTAATATTATGGCTTACCAAGACACTAAGCCAAATTGCCTCCTTTCTTAACTCTACTTCAGTAGTCGAAAAAACTGTAAGAGGTTGTAGTAGTGCCCTCCAACTGATTGGTCCTCCTGCGCATGTAAAGAGATAACTAGAAGTTGACCTTCTCTTGTCCAAGTCCTCAGCATAGTCAGCATCAACATATCCCAACACCAGATTCTGTGATACCTCACTTCATTGTACTTTGATCTTCCATGAAAATTTTGATTTTTTGACAAGTGAATGGTGCTTTGACTGTCACATTTCAGCTTCATGTAATATTGAGTGATTCTCAGTTGGCTTACCAAGCCACTAAGCCAAATTTCCTCCTTTCTTGACTCTACTTTAGTGGTTGACAAAATTGTAAGAGGTTGCAGTAGTGCCCTCCAACTGATTGGTCCTCTTGCGCATGTAAAGAGATAACCAGAAGTTCACCTTCTCTTGTCTAAGTCCTCAACATAGTCGACATCAACATATCCCAACACCCCATAGCCTGATGTTACCGAAAGAAGCTCCCCCCTAACTCTCTTCTTCAATGACAGTACTAGCTAAACTTGAGCTACCTTCCATTTTAGCTTTCTCATCCTTCCGAATCTTGTAGTTCCTCTTCCAATGATTGGTAGAATCACATTCGAAAAAACTTCCTTCTTTTCCTTTTTCTTCTTGGATTTCGACCTACTCATGTTGTTGTTCTTCTCTGCCTTCGTCTTTTCCCGACCTTTCTCCTTGTATTTGGCATAAAGATCTTGAGAGCTTTCAGTTATATCCTCCAGTTTAACATTACGTCCTCAAGCTGCAGGAACTATTTCCAAACAATAAAGTTGTTCGAAAGTGCTTGAATGATGAGGGTAGAGACCTTAGCAAGATGATAGCCATATCATCATCTTTGTTGGTTTCTTCGACCTGCTGAAGATTGGCTATGCAATTCCGGAACCTGCATACATGATGTTCCATATTACGCCTTCTTCAAGTCGAAGCCCGAATAGTTCATCCTTGAGAAACAGTTTATTGGACACCGTTTTGCCCATATAAACCTTCTCCAACATGTCCCATGCTTTAGTAGTCATCATTTCTATGATGTGGGACCAGACCGATTTCGTGAGATGAATCCCGATAGAACTGTTGCCCTTCTTGAGAATCTTGGTCCATGTTGCTTGTCATGGTTTTAGGATTCTTACTAAGGAGTGCATCATCCAACTTCTGCTATATCAGTACGCTCTTCTCATCCTTTGCCAGTCTGTGAAGCTATCCTTGCCATCAAAATGTTTTAACGCATGCCTTAAGCTTCCTCAGAGCACGAACTTTTTCCTCTTGCCATCGCAGAACACCTTGAACCAAGCTCTTGATACCAATTGTTGTTATTCTGAATATGGAACTTGTTCTTGGATGTATAACGCAATAGAAGTAAACTTAGCTAAAGAGAATAACTAGAAACATACAATATTTATACTGGTTCGGCAGAACTTTTGCCTACATCTAGTTGTGATTTCTCTAGGTAGAGAAACCGCAGTTTCTTTGATTAAAAATAGAGTATATTGTACAATTGCAAACCCTAAAACTAATAGTCTAATCCATCTCTTCTCTCAGCTCTCTCTGTTTTCTGCTTGCTTTTCAACCCTTGCCACACTCTATTTATAAGGTGCGCTTTACACTCCTATAATCTGATTAGGTCTCCTAACCTATTTGGGATAGGAAAGCACACTTGCATTCCTATTCCATTTCTGCTTTTAGGATTCTAATCTAATTGTACAAGAAAACTTATTCTCTCCTAATCCTCGTAGGACAAGAATGGGTGCACCTTAGATTTCCGATAATCCGAAACAAAATCGGACTATAACGAAAGACGAACCAAATCCTAACAAAAATTACGTACTAAGTAAGGTGATAGTGACTGACCAACTAGAGTGGGTTAAGTTTTAAGTGATGAGAACCTGAAAGTTTGGTTGGTTGGAAACTTAGAGGGCGAACCTAGATTGAGGCCCTTGCAAAATCCAAAATGAATTTTTGGCAACTGAAATTATTGCTTTTGTTTTTGAGTTTAAATTGAAACCCCACGAGAAAATTAAAATAAAGGAATTGGAGCACAGCGGCTAGGGCTTTTGCTCTTCCTAATTGTTGTTTTGAATCTCTTTTTCTATATAGTCTGTATTTAACAGAACATGCGAAAAGTAAAAGCGCAAGAGCTCGGGCTCGGACCTACTCCCTACGGGAAAACAAACAAGCTAGTCACAAACAGCCGGAGCTAGGGGCATAGTTTGTTATTCTACTGCAAGCTATGATATATATTATACAAGTACATGAGAAAAATAAAATTGGGGGCCCTCGAAAACTGGAGCCTACACAATGGCACCATAACCATGCGTATGATTTTATTCTAGGACTTACAAGTACAGAATCTATCTTGTTACTTAAGGGGCTCGTGAAATACTCAAAAGGGAAAAAAGAATGATCTTATGTCGTCATAGAACTCCGGCACAGTCATGTCTTAATGGTGAATGCACTGCGTTGAACCAATTGGCATTTTCCATGATTTTATACCAGATGCTAGATTATGAGGGCTTTACAAATCTTCATAACAAGCTATAGAATTTTCCCTAGGAAGTGACATTGTTTATACTCATACAAGATAGTCTACACTGCAACCTACGGGAAGAGGACAATCCGATGCTTAAATAATGGATTAGGTATATGTGAAAATTAAGCGATTATCTAGGATAAGGATGTTTGGCATCAAACGAAATTTCTATGCATCTCATAAATCCACCTCACTATTGGATTTAAGATGTCCAAAGTCCATGTTTAGAGCCTAAATAATGCTTTTGTCTCAATGACTACAGGCAAATGATGGGAGAAGAGCTTTCTGGTCTAAATGTGAAAGACTTACAGAATCTGGAGAACCAATTGGAAATGAGTCTTCGGAGTGTCCGAATAAAAAAGGTACGAGCAGTCACTCAATTTCAGAAAATCATCTATTTACATAATGTCTTCCATGGTGCTAAATCACTTTTGATTTCTGTAGGACCAACTTTTAATGGATGAAATAGAAGAACTAAACCGAAAGGTTAAAATCTTGCAAAACTTTGGTACTACTTTTCAGTCTTTTCCTCTTTATTACTTAAGGAGCTAAATGTTAAAGTCTGTGTGCAGGGGAACCTCATTCACCAAGAAAATGTCGAACTGTATAAGAAGGTAAACCTAATTCGTCAAGAAAACGTGGAGTTATCTAAGAAGGTACTGGTTTTGAAACTAAATAAACTTCAACTATCCAAGAAAGAGTAATAAAAATCTATAATCCAACCTAAAAAAAATTGCAACATTTTTTCCCGCAACACCTTAACAGAAGTTTCACATCCCAGGTTTATGGAACAAGGAATGTAAATGAAGCAAATCAAAACACTCTTCTGACAAATGGTCAAGGTATTGAAGAGGACTCAAATGGACCTGTCCGTCTCCAGCTTAGCCAGCCACAGCAGCAAAGCTACGAGCCACCAGCAAGGGCAACCAATCTGGGGTATACCTTCTTCCTAAAACTACACTGTCCATTATGATTACCACTTTCAATTTTCCATTTATTGATCAAACTGTTTTATGATGACTACAGCAGACTACAATTACACTAGCTGTTTTATGATGGATTCAAATTCATGTTCTATCACACTAGTGGTAAAAGAGATGCAGAACAATCCGCAAAAAGACCTTGATGTGAAAACAATGATTTGACGTGTGTGTGTGTGACAATCAATGAAACCAGCTACATATGTAAAGATGAGATTAATATATAATAAAGAATAATTGACTTGCACTTCACGTGCAGTGCAACTTTTAGAAATCTCTAAGTTTATCAGCATCTGTGGAACAAACTTTCTCTGAAACATATTGCAATGTTTATATGCATGTCGTCAATTTTTGTACACAACATGTGAACACCAGCACTTGGTTTGAAAAAAGATGAAAATATAAATGGAAAGAAGCAAAACCGTTCGACTTACTGCATTAAAGTTCAGTCCATTTAAGTATTGAATTTCACAAAATGGTGTATTCGGTGTTTACCTTCTTGTCCACGCAGTCTGATATTACATAGAAGGCATCTACAATCATTTGCCGTCCTGACTGCAATATAATGTTCAGCATGGAAGTAACAGGTAGTTAAGCACACTAAGCAGAATCAAGCCATATATAAATTCACTGAAACAATTATTAAACGTACACAGAATTCTCTGATACAATAATGAAAAAACCTCTAGGACATCTAATTCAATAAATTCAAACCAGTTGGAAAGAAAATCATGCATAGTCGAATCAAATAAAATTTATAAAAATGCTGGTTATCATCACATGTGGATTCTGGACCATTTCTGGTTGAAACAACATAAAACATGTGAGTACAATGCAGTGCAATCCACAAATATTAGGCCTCCGGGACTATGAAAAAGTATCTTATATCAAATTAGGACTAGTAGACTATACATGCCCAGCTTCGAGACTTCGGAATATCCCATGCTACTTTATGGTATTTGTTTTCATAGACATAGTTCTAATTAAGTTAACCACAGCCAGATCCGTGTTTCCAAGTTTACAGATTCATGCACCAAATAATAAACAACAGAAATGGATAAAGTTACTAGAGATCTATGGACTGCAATGCAAATCCCATAGTGGAATTCTACAGTACTACCAAGACATATGAAAGATTTCCTATTGGATAGGGAAGACCGCATAATCATGCCACATTTGAGATTCAACTTTTGGAAAGCAGGGGAAAATAACAATTCATGAGATTAGGTATATCAACAACTAGGGCCTGCCTAGCATAGCTTGCAAGGAAAGGATCAGAAACATGTTCAAATAAAAATTCTTGGTCTTCAAATGATTCTGGGCCATTTCATTTTTTTGTAAAATAATATGCAATTCAACTCCTGTCAGACCAATGGATTATAAAGAGAAGGGAAAAGTATGATAACAGTTTGAGCATTTTCAAGCATAACTCCAGAACTCAATCTTAATGGCTATTTCCTAAAACAAAAAAAAAAAAACAAAAAAAATTAGATATAAAAAAAGGAACCACGAACATCTGACAATATGTTTTATTTGCCACTATATCTCAATGGATTTTTCTTTTTTTTTTTGCGTCAAATATCTCAATGGCTATTTCAAGAGAAGCAATTCAACTCCTGTCAGACCAATGGATTATAAAGAGAAGGGAAAAGTATGATAACAGTTTGAGCATTTCCAAGCATAACTCCAGAACTCATTCTTAATGGCTATTTCCTAAAACAAAAAAAAAACAAAAAAAACTAGATATAAAAAAAGGAACCACGAACATCTGACAATATGTTTTAATTGCCACTATATCTCAATGGATTTTTCTTTTTTTTTTTTTTGCGTCAAATATCTCAATGGCTATTTCAAGAGAAGCAAAATGCACGTTTAAGAATGCAACAGTCAATGGTATAATTTCATGCTGCTTCCTGAAACAATAATAGTACTTTGAAGGACAAAACAATATTCGAAGATAAGACAGTATTTTAGCAGGAAAAAAATAATGCATTCAGCAAAATTGAAGCATATGCTGTTGTATTTGGCAAGAGTCAATAGGACTTTGAAAGCTAAAATCTTCCACAAAAGAAATAGCTGTTCAATGCCCTGCAGATAGAACAAGAACGAAATTACCAGAGGTAAGGTAACATTGTAGTGTCAGCCAAGGACTCTTCAATGCTCACAATCACTGAAATTGGTTCAGAAAGCAAGAAAAGAGTGTGCAAAAGCTAAAACTGTTAACTCAAATTGACTTTTGAATTTCTGGTCCAAAAGACTTGTCTATGATGTGATCCACTTCTTCGCGAAAATATGAAGGCTTAAAGGAGAGGAGATTATGATGATCTGTAATCATATATTGGCAATGTGTTGAGAAGACTTAGGATACGTAAATAAGGCAATGAAATTCAATTGTCAACTTGAACAACTACAACTATTCGTGGAGGAAAGCTTGTATTGTGATACTCTGAATCCTACATCAGCCATGCATGTGTTGAGGAGGTCTAAGTTACTCAAGAAAAGCCTATGAAATCCAATGTTAACTTAAGCTTCAGAAGGCCTTAAATGGTTTTACCAAAGTGACAGAGGTTCGTAAGCAGGTAAGAAATGGCATCACACATCGGATAGGCTCGTCCACTTATAAATGTTATGTGTATGCTTCCTATCTTAGTGAGGACACAGGCCTAACTTTTGGGGAGGGGGTAATCTTGAATCGTATTTCATGTATGAAATGGGAAAGTATATGACACTGAACCATGATCTATGAATCCAAATGTCAACTTGTGGTATGCATTATTGGAGACCTAAGATCATCATAGAGTCAATCTACACAAACCCGGGCAAGACTGAACATGAATGCTCATATTTGGCTTGTCCGGTTTCTCTTTTAGTAAATAACCTTCTTGGATACACTAAACCACTGGACTTCATAAACTTATAATTATAGGTCTCATTTGCTTGGGGACTAAAGACTTGAAAGTGGGCATAGGATTCAATTCCCATGTTTTGTAAGCAGATACTTGGGGATGTGAGGCCTTTTAGAGAACTTCCATGTAAGAAGACCCCACTGGGCAATAGGCAACTCAAACCCCTTAATGAACAGTAACTGCCCAAGTGCATCTCCACCCCTAAACTGAATAGCCAAGACAATTTGTATTAAAATAGTAGTATTTTTTATTTTATAAATAATAAAAGATAACTTTATTTTTGAATTTGAATAATAATAGAAGGTTGGTTAAAAGTATTTGAAAATATTGAAATGTAGTGTAAAGTGGAAGAACATGGATAGGTATTTATAGAAAAAACTATAATTTCTTATATTTTTAATTAGTTTTTTTATAATATATTATAATTTTTTTAATAATTTAAATTGTGACTAACGTCATGATAACGTCACATAGGCTGAGTGCTGGGCTAGGCAATTATTGCTTGACTTCTCCATTGGGCTCGCCTTGGGTCCAATTGCCAAGTGGGCTGGAGTGTTCTGGGGAGGGGGAGTTATTGGATTGGGTTGCTTTTCCCCAAGGCAATAAGCTACAATGGAGTTGCTCTTACATGGGTATCCATAACCATTATGGGGAGAAACTGAAACTCTTGGGCCTCTAAGGTGTCTTGGAAATGCATTTATTGTGTTTCTTATGATTAAACTACCCTTATAATAGATTAAAAATACTTTTTTCCCCTTAAAATTTTTGCTTGTTTTTTTAAGGGTATTAATATTTTCGAAAATTTAAACAAATATTTAGTCGTCCTATTTCACAAATCGAGCCTTGGAACAAGAATCAAAGGCCTTATTTGATTATCAAATTATCACTTCCAAACAAACACTTGAAAGGGGCAGCAGGAAATGAGCCAACAATGTATATTAAGCAAGACTTTTAAGCAATTTTTTTTAAGTTATGAGAATATTTTGAGTAGATAACTTCAAAATTTAGGCGCAAATAACAATCAAATCTATATCTTTCATAATCAAGCTCAACTCAATTCAATTTAAAGGTCATTAGCACAAACTATCATGCTAATCTACATATGGTGATAACCGGTCAGCACATAAAGTTTAATTGAAACTAATAGAACTTCTGGATCCTTAAACTCCACAAACTGTCAAATGAAGACACATAAAGAGAACAAGGAGCAAATCAAAACACAAAAAGACATTTTCACATCCCCAATAATTACGAGTCTTCTCCCATGTGAAAGCTACACTTTCAGTAATTGCTTCTTCACAAGATTTAAAATATCAATGTTTTTATTCTCAAGGACATTTTACAAATATAAGATCAAGGTCAACCGCTTCTAAGTAAAATGATGCTTCCAAATTTTCACAATATCAACTCAATAATGCCATCACCATAACAAAACGTCCTCATGTCAGCCATTAGCACCATGTTCATCTAACTATAAAATCATCATTTTTATCACCACCTCATAAGTCTGTAAGGACACTAACATTACCGCTGCAATGACACTAGTACACAACTAGGTTCCACCAATGAACTAATGCGATTGTACTACTAAAATCATCATGCCACCACCTCTTGGTTATACAATCCGCCACTATTACCACAACCATGCAATTGAAACAAGCATCATGCGTGCCATCATTGACCGCAGCACTACTACTACCGCCTGCCAGGCCACATTTACCTAGTTTATCTGATTGTTGATATAACTATCTGACAAACGTTATCAAAAAAATATGAAAGCCTAGATGCCTCCTGAAGGCTAGAAAGGGGCTTAATTATAGGCGTCTTCTACTAACTTTCATTAATGGATGCACATTTAGAACGTACATTCGTAATGTTTTAAAGTTATCATCTAATATAGATCATGAATGTAAGTTCATAATGCATAGCAACTGTTAATAAGGATGAACATAACGTATTTTAAAGCTATGATTGAACATCAGGCATTCCTAATGTAGATTATGAACTCGATGCACTACATCAGACAAACACACTTAACAAGTATCTTGAGTCGTTATCATAATAACAACAGGTTTATAATTGGTTTGAGGGTTAACCCATAAAGCATATCCGTACTAGTATACTATACATGCTACTTTGGTACTTGTACAAGATTGCATACACTCATGCCTACTTATGAGCATATCATGAAATAAAGCAAGATTGTGAAGCCTACATGTTTAGTAAGCAGACCCTTGGAATGTGAGGCCTTTTACATGGGTATCTGTAACCATTAAGGGGAGAAACTGAAACTCTTAGGCCTCTTGGGTATATGCTTTTCCCATGTTTTGGAAATGCATTTATTGTGTTTCTTATGATTAAATAGATTAAAAATACATTTTTCCCCTTAACATTTTGGTTTTTTTAATAAGGTTAATATTATTGAAATTTTAAACAACTATTTAGTCCTACAATTTCACAAACCAAGCCTTGGAACAAGAATCATATAGGCCGTATTTGGTTATCAAATTGTCACTTCCCAACAAACACTTGAAAGGAGGGCAATAGGAAATGAGCAAAATACGTATACTAAGCAAGACTTAGGTAATTTTTTGAAGCTATGAGATAGTTTGTGTATATAACTTCAAAATTTAGGCACAAATAACAATTAAATCTACATCTTTCAGAATCAAGCTCAACTCAAATCAATTTATAGGTTCATTTGCACAAACTATCATGCTAATCTACACATGGTGATAACCACCCACCACACAAAGTTTAATTGAACTTGATGAAACTTGTGGATCCTATAAATCCACAATCTGTCAAATGAAGACACGTCAAGAGAAAAAGGAGAAAATCAAAACACAAAAGAAATTTTCACATCACTGTAATTACCAGTCTTCTCCCATGAGAAAGCTTTACTTTCAGTAATTGTTTCTTTACAAGATTTAAAATTCAATTTTTTTTTTTATTCTCAAGGACCTTTTACAGATATAAGATCAAGGTCAACCACTTCTAAGTAAGAAGATGTTTTGAATTATTCACGATATGAACTCAATATATGCCAT
>JAOTRO020000022.1:1577233-1591469 GCA_028566515.2 Pyracantha coccinea | reverse complement strand
TCCACCAAAACATTCCTTGAATTCGAGTCCAAGCGAGTGAGGGTGGCGCTGGCTGTTTATCTTTTGTGCTCAAGAATTCTCATTAATTATACTTTCGTTTAACAATTTGTACCCATGGTTAGGACCCATAAATCAAGTGAGTAGCTGCACTCTTGTACCTCACTGAGATGGATGGAGCCTAAGGCCCATCAGTGGGCGGCTATAGCCACACCATAGTGTCCTTTGAGCCAAAAAAAATAGCCATAGATGATCAATGGCCACAATTATTTTTAGATAACTCTTCATTTTGGTATCTGAAATTTATAATTAATAGAAATAATTTTTGAAATTGTCCACCGTCAATCATTTTTCCATTCTGTGAGAAATTTGTAATATATAAAGAGTATTTTTGTCAAATAAACTCCCACCCTTGAATCAGTGGTTTCTTCAATTTAACAGAGATTTTTCATAAAAAAAATATATAAATGATTGACGGCTGATAATCTCAAGAACCACTTCTATCAATTTTAAATCTTAAGGACCAAAGTAAAAAATTGTGACAGTCTCACAGACCATTTTGGCTTTAAAGCCTTAGTTTTATTAGTATTAAAACAATCATCTCTCCTTATTCCGAGCCCTCCATACATATTATATTAAACTTAATAAGTAAGACATTCTTTAATTTGGCGAGGAACAATTAAAACTGGGATCTCTATCATCCTTTAGAAAACAAACAAAATGGATACCTTTCGTCCCATCAAAATCCTTGACATTTGACAATAAGCAACGACTCTTGCACAAAGCTACACTAATTATCAACCAAATTATGAATCTTTTTGGAGCAAAAACAATATCATTAGAAAAAAAAACAACTTTACGTGCCCGAGAACACGATCCTGTACTCTCCGAAGGATTTTTCGGATTTTTCCCTTCAAATGTACCAAAAATCCAAAACTTGTTCAATCACAAAATCATCCTGTTGAATGTTTCTCAGAAAGATCGCCAGTCCCCCTCATAACGTTGTATTCATGTTAAACCACACCAAGCAAAAATCCACATAAAACATCAGAGGTAGGCACCATGCTCCGTTCACACCCTACATTCCACTGTTTTTCTTCATCTTTCTATAATTGCGACGATGCTGTCCATTAACTACATCAAAGCTGGTAAACGATGTGTAGAAGAATTCGATCTACAACATCTCATTCAACAGAAAAATAGCATCGATTATTGAGCACATAATAATGAGACATCTACAACGACATCTCATTCAACAGTTGCAATGTCGGCACCAAAATTCAGTAAACAATAATAGAAAAGTTTGCAGTTTATAACAAAATTCCATTACTATTGTGTTGTGTCGACGAAAGTCCAACATGGTCTTCGTATTGGAAATCTTTTGACTTATCTGCAAAATAGTTCATTACGAAAATTGAATGTCGACTATCAAAGTAAAAAAGATTTTTTTTCAAAATATCATGTGAACTTATATACTTTTTTAATTTGTCATATAAATTAAAATTTAAGTGATTTGTCATACTAATTTTTTGAAATCATTATTTTGTCATCTCATTCTAATTCCGTTAAGTTTTCCATCCAAATTAACGTATGTGCCTTGCACATAACTTGTGTTTAGATTTATTGTGGACATTTCAACATAAAGAATAACATCCAACTTTACCATAGATCGGAGGGTCCCCAATGGAAAAGGATCCTCGCCGAATCCTTTTCCTGGGGATTCGAGGGATCCCGTGATCAGAATCATTCATCGTACAATGTGTGGTCAGAAATCATTTTAAATTTAAAAAATTTAAATTAAATATAAATAGTACCTAACGAAAACTGACCGCACGATATACGATAAACGGTCATGATCACGGGGTCCCTCGGATTCCTAGGAAAAGGATCCGACGATGATTCTTTTCCATTGGGGACCCTCCGATCTATGGTAAAGTTGGATGATATTCTTTATGTTGAAATGTCCGCAATAAATCTAAACACAAGTTATGTGCAAGGCACATATGTTAATTTGGATGGAAAATTTAACGAGTTATAATGAGATGACAAAATAATGATTTCAAAAAATTGATATGACAAATCACTTAAATTTTAATTTATATGATAAATTAAAAAAAGTATATAAGTTCACATGATATTTTGAAAAAAATTATTTTTATTTTGATAGTCGACATTCAATCAGGGACAAAGCAGCTGTTGCTCCATAAAAGACTGCTCATTTCCCACAATCAATCCATGCCCTCAATAAAACAAGAGATTTTTCCTAGTAGCAGGTATTAAGCAGTATTTCACATATCATAATATAAATGAAAAAATAACACGTAAAATATCCGCTTAAATACAAAACATTCTAAAAAATTTCTCCACCAAAACATTCCTTGAATTCGAGTCCAAGCGAGTCAGGGTGGCGCTGGCTGTTTATCTTTTGTGCTCAAGAATCCTCATTAATCGTTTAACAATTTGCACCCATGGTTGGGACCCATAAATCAAGTGAGTGGCTGCAGTCTTGTACCTCACTGAGATGGATGGAGCCTGTGGCCCATCAGTGGGTGGCTATAGCCACACCATCATTGTCCTATGAGCAAAAAAAATAGTCACAGATGATCAATGACCACAATTATTTTTAGGGCCTAATTTTGATTTCTGAAATCTAAAATCGATAGAAATAATTCTTGAGAGTGTCCACCGTTAATCATCTTGCCCTTCCGTGAGAAATCTGTAATATATCAAGAGTATTTTTTTGAAATAAACCCCCTTGATTTGTCATAGAAAAACCAAAATGATTGATTGCGGATAATCTCAAGAACCACTTCTATCAATTTTAAATCTCAATGACCAAAGTGAAAAGTTGTGATAGTCTGATAGACCATTTTGGCTGAAAAGTCTTATTTTTATTAGTATTAAAACAATCATCTCTCCTTATTTCCAGCCCTTATTTCCTGCCCTCCATACATATTATATTAAACTTAATAAGCAAGACATTCTTTAATTTGGCGAGGAACAATTAAAATTGGGATCTCTATCATCCTTTAGAAAACAAAATGGATACCTTTCGTCCCTTCAAAATCCTTGACAATAAGCAACGATTCTTACACAAAGCTACACTAATTATCAACCAAATTATGAATCCTTTTGGACCAAAAACAATATTATAAGAAAAATAAACAACTTTACGTGCCCGGGAACACGGTCCTGTACCCTCCGAAGGACATTTCGGTTTTTTCCCTTCAAATGTACCAAAAATCCAAAACTTGTTCAATCACAAGGTCATCCTCTTGAATGTTTCTCAGAAAGATCACCAGTCCCCCTCATAACGATGTATTCATGTTAAACTAAACCAAACATAAATCCACATAAAAATCAGCGGTAGGCACCATGCTCCGTTCACACCCTACATTCCACTGTTTTGCATCTTTCTATAATTGCTACGATGCTGCCCATTAACTACATCAAAGCTGGTAAACGATGTGTAGAAGAATTCAATCTACAACGACATCTCATTCGATAGAAAAATAGCATCGATTATTGAGTACATAATAATGAGACATCTACAACGACATCTCATTCAACAGTCGCGATGTCGACACCGAAATTCAGTGAATAATAATAGAAAAGTTTGCAGTTTATAACAAAATTCCATTACTATTGTGTTGTGTCGATGAAAGTCCAACATGGTCTTCGTATTGGAAATTTTTCGACTTATCTGCAAAATGGTTCATACGAAAATTGAATAAAATTGCACCTCCCTACAAAAATATTAAGGATTGTGGTTACGCACACATCGGAGGTGGAGATAAGGAGTTGACCTGTGAATGATCTGTGAGATTATGACTTTATTGTCTGTATCTCATTGTTTCTTTCTCGAATCCAACTGTTGGAAATTGTTTAGCGTACTGCTCAACCTCGTGGCGAAGCTTTGTAATCTCAGATTGAACTTGACTGTCTGATTGGAGAACTGCCACGAAATCCTTCAACTTTGTACCTGCAACCCAGACGTGCATGAGCATGTAACTATGATAGTGAAACGTGTGACATTACAAACCCTAAAATAATTTATATCAACAAAGACGGTCGTAGAGTAAACCCTTGGCATTAGCCTTGATCTTCAAGGCCAGCTTCACAGCTGCATCAAAATACTCAGCTACTTTCACAAAATCCTCCTCCAGAAACCCCCTAGATGTAAGAGCTGGGGTTCCTGAGGAACCAGAAAACACGGCGTTCGTCAGAAAAAGTACTTGGCTAATCGCCGGTAGGTGCAAAATGATTAAATGGAGATGGATGGCCTTACCCATGCGTATGCCACCAGGGACCATGGCAGACACGTCCCCAGGAACAGTATTTTTATTTGCCGCAATATGTACTGATTCCAAAACCTTTTCAACTCTTGAGCCATCAATGCCCTGCCACAGATTCCACATTCATTAGTTTTCTCCTGCTATAAGCCTATAACCCATTCACAGCACAGAAGCATACATCAATGAATTAAACATCAAGCTCTCTAGTATACAAGAAATGAGGGAAATTCTATGATTTTCGCACTAGAGCTTTCTAAAGCATTAGAAATCCATGGATTTGTAATAACCCAACTTTCAGAACTTGACTAAAGGTTTTAAAGTTTCCCTTCTCATTCATTCGTCTATAACATAATTCACTTTTCAAATCTATTTCAGAGGGTTTAATCACAGAATAACGAGATGTTATCACACTTTTTGATTACCAGGCCTAGTTGTTCATCTAGTAACATATCTTTCAGTAATCATATGACATCATTTTTCTTAAACCCCCGGTCAAACATGCTGAAAACTTAAGTGTGAATAAATCTTCCAATCAGAGGGAGAATCAATCTCCTATTTGCAATCTTCCCGTCAGTGGAAGAATCAATCTGCTATTACCTTGTCTCTTAAATTCACCAACACTAAATGGTTCTCTGTTCCACCGGAAACAAGATCATAGCCCTTCTCTAGCAAGCTCTGCATGTTCAAAGGACAAAAACTATAAGAGGAAATAGTGAGACAGATGAAACAACCAAATAAAGGAAATAAAATATCGCGTGCCTTAGTCATATAATTTGACTCCAAATTGCTATAATGAGAACCCATTAAAAAAGAGAACAACTTTCAGATTTTGCATTAATATTTTAGAAAGTGACGTTCATCAAACCTCTGCAAATTTTGAGCAATTACTGAGAACTTGTTCCTGATAAGCTTTGTACTCCGGAGTTTTGACCTAGAATCATAATATAGTCAGCGGTCAAGTACCAAGAAGATGCATAAATCTGATCAACATTCAACATGTAATAAAAGGAAAGAACAAAAACACCAAAGGAACCTGCTTCAGTGCAACTGCTAGCCCAGCTATGGTGTGGTTGTGCGGACCACCCTGGAGCCCAGGAAAGACAGCCTGATTGATTTTGTCTTCATAATCATACTTAACCTGTAGAAGGAAACTCAAGCATTAAATAATTCATTCAATTTCCTTCGTTTATATATAGTCTAAAATTAATTACCCGAACTTACTTCTTGCCCTTGTTTGTTTATATGCTTGACACCCTTCCTGAAGAAGATCATAGCCCCACGGGGTCCACGAAGTGACTTGTGAGTTGTGGTTGTAACAATATCTGCATACTCAAAAGGAGATGGTATAACATCAGCAGCAACCAATCCACTGATGTGTGCCATATCGGCCAACAGAATTGCTTTCTGCTTATCACAGACCTGACAACACCACAAGAATAACATCTCACTTAAAGATTGAGTACTATAAGAATTTCAGACATGCATAACACTGATTATGATAATCACAAAACTCAAGCCAAAATTTACCTTGCGGATACGTTCATAATCGTACAGGCGTGCATAAGCACTAGCACCAGCAACTATTAGCTTTGGCCTGAAAAGTGTGGCACTTTTCTCCATCTGTGGACATATTTATTCACATAGGTCAGCCTTTAATTCAAATGTAAAAAGTTGGAAAAAAACGTATAGAGTAAATGTAATTCTTGAAAGATAAATGGCAAATAACATATGGCGAATGCTTAGCACTATAGAAACTCAAACTCCAAAACAATGAAGGAGACATGCCAAAAAATTTCCCAGCTCAAGACATCTTTAGTCTAACAAAGTTCTGTATTTCCCAGGACTAGTCAAGGATAGTAGGATACACACTCTAATTTCAAATAATGTCCACTATTATCCATTTGATGATAACTAAACTGTGGCCCTGTACGCAATTTCTTCACATGGTTATCTTTCATGTTACAATAACCAGAATGATTCACTTAAAACCTTTTTTTTTTTTTTGCAGTTTTGCTACTAATATCTGAAGGAAACAAGTAAGACGGAACAGAACCCCATTGCACCCCATTTCATCCTATTTCTGAGGCTGGACCAAAAAAATCATGTTTTGACAATAATATTTGCAGGACACATGTAAGACGAACTCTTAAGTATGCTTAAAAGTATGAGAATTTAGAACAATGAAGATGGGGATGAGCAAGGCACCTGATCATAATCAATGTAGCCAGTGCTCTCATTCAATCTGTATGGCATTGTCTCGAAAAATATTGACACAGCAGATATCTTTTTGGTGTCAGTCTGCACAATGGTGAAATGTTTGTGTCAATTAGTATATAGACAGGCAGCATTACATTTATGTATTTACAAAAAAAAATGATATGTGACGTCCAGGCATCAGAAGCATGTAAAATCACCAGAACAAAATTTAGCTTTACTTGTTCTGTGGTTTTGAATATCCAGATTGCTTGGAATACCAAACACAATTTCATTCTCAAAATAATTAATATTTCATCAATATACTTAGAAAGGGATTCCAGTTTATGTACTCATTGGATATTCAGAGAAATTGTTCTGTAAAGACAGTACTAGGTTTAATTTATTCTTTCCAGGAAAAATGAAAGGGAATATAAACAAAACAACCCAGACGCACTAGACTAACTAAGAGCTACACAGGCTGTCACTGTTAACCACAAAAAGCACAAAATTATAGCCAAGTATAATCTAGAAAAACAATCAAGAGAGACGTAGACACCTGATAACCATGAGAAAGATGGCCGCCATGAGGTAAATCAAGTGCCATGATTCTTTCATGAGGTTTCAACAATGCAGTGTAAGCTTGGAAGTTTGCAGGGGATCCAGATAGTGGCTGCACATTCACTGAAAGAATAAAGTATCTTTAACAAAATAAGCAATTTTACTTCCATGGTACGTATCATTTAAATCAACAGTCAGATCTTCCATATAGGGATCTAATGGATCTTTGCAAAGGTTAGATCTTGCATAAAACTTGTAGGTACGTACCATTGTGGCAGGACCCCCAAAATAAGTATATAAGATATATTTTACTAAATACATCAATAGTCCAATAATAGAATGAACATGAGTTACAAAAGCAAGAGATAAAGCCCAGAATAAAACTTTATTATAACACAGCTATTATATGAGCCATGCATTTATAAATCAATGGTTGACATGTTTACGCAACATAACAGATTTTAATTCCTTTAGTCCCGTTTTCAACAATCTAATTAAGTAAAACAATGCTATTCTAATGCCGTCTAATCCCAAACCCAAATTTTACAAAGTATTACATTCCAAGTTCAAAATCATGAAGAAATAAGTTACCGAAATAGCTTTTACTGGAATCCCTACTAAGCATATTCACTAGACCATGCCATTGCAATTCACAAAAGAAGAACCATTATACTTCAACACTGGAATATGTTGTGCCTTATTTTTTTTTTTCCTTCCTGTGGGAAGAGGAGATGGGACTCAATAATGTGTGGAAAACTATACTCAATAAATTCTATTCTTTACGCACAAAACACCAGGAATAAAAATCAATTAAACGGTACTAAAACTGTATCGGATAAATCCTGATAGCCTACCAAATAAATCATAACTATAACCATAAGATACAATCTTGATATTCTTCCAGGAAAAGGTCAGAAAAGGGAGGGGGGAAACAAAGTGCTTAGCCAATGATAGAAACACAAACCACACTGAAGAGGTCAATAGATAAAAGTTTAGGATGGGCAAAGAAAATAACAATCAAACACAAATCAAAATTTACCACTCATCTTGCATGCACTAGCATTAAGAAACAGATAGCAAGACAAGCCCAAACAGTTTTATTTGTTGACAGAGTATTGTATACAATGAAAATCACTCACTGGATAGAATCAGATTAAAGTGTGCCCAATTATTTTTCTTTAAAGCAAATACTTAACAGTAAAGCCCTCCCTACCAAATAATTTGAAAGTCTGAACTCGTTGGGCGCAAGACATCATTCATAACTTGTACAATGTAAATGTAGACAAACACAAAATGTGAAAATTTATGTTGAACTGATGGAAGAAAAGTGTTGGCAATACCACATGTATAACCCTATATCTAGTTCTATTACCTCCCCATTTTGCAGGATCTAACTGGAAGGCTTCTAATGCTCGTTTCTGACACAGGGACTCAGCCATGTCGATATATCTACAATTATAAATAAAAATAAATATCAGTCAAGTGTAATTAATTAAAACAAAAGAACAAGAAGAATGACAAGCGAGGTTAATCACGCCATCATCTACTTTCTCCTTTCAGTGATAGATACCACTTTCCCCAAAAAACAGTTCAGGAAAGATAAAACTGACGAATAGATACATTTTCACATAATAGTTACATACAGGAAAGCACAAACACTCATAAGATATTCACTGGGGATCTACTTACTCATTTCCTCCATAGTATCTAGCACCAGGATACCCTTCACTGTACTTGTTGGTCATCACAGACCCAACAGCTTGCATCACGGAAAGTGACGTGAAATTTTCTGAGGGTATAAGCTCTAGCCCCTATCATAAACTAAAAATTAATAACAAATTCTTGAAGAAAATGAAAACAAAAAGTAAAGAAATATGAACAAGCTGATTATCAACAAAACTTTAATGCTCAATATTGCATTGAGAGTAATGATTTCTTGACAGGCTTAACCGGGATTCACCCACTTGGGTGACGTGAAGCACGTGTGGCTGTTGGGCTTCACACGTGGGACAACCTACTATGATACCATGAAGAACTTGGGTTCCACCAGTTGGCAATATGGGGAGGAGTCCAGCTACTTATAAGCACATGCAAGATCTCTCATCTCAACAATGTGGGATTCATTCTCAACAGATTAAAGGCGTATCAGTGTATCACATTCATCGTCTCGCAAGAGAACATTTTCCATTCTATTGATGTATATCACAAGTACAATTACATTCCAAACTTAAATACAAAATCAAATCAAATATACCTTCCATTGCCGAGCTTTTTCGAGCTCGATAATATCGGCAATCTCGGGATCGACAACCTCAAGCGGTTCATTCAGCTGCTTAATCCACTGAATCCAAACAATTCCACACCATCAACACAACCAAACCCAACACAAATCCAGATCCAAATAAACCAATCAATCACAAAATCGTGAAGAGAACAAGGACATACAGTGGCGCGAGCTTTCTCTTTGTCTTGAGCAGCTTGGCTGGCCAGAGAGGACTGAAATCAAAACGACGAGGGAGTTCAAAACTATGGCGGGTGGAAATTGGAACCATACAATTTTGGATTTGACGGATTGGAGAAGTTTACGTACCATGTGGTATATGGAGCCGCCATGGGCGAAAGGTTGAAAGGGAAGCTTCTTGTTGATGGAGCTGGAGAGCCTGCGAAGCGCCATTGAAACGGGAGGGAGTTTCTTCTCTGTCGCTCTGTGTGTTTTTTGTTGTTCTAATTTGAAGACTTGCGTTGGTTTACAGTGCGGTAGGTGTTGGTGGGGTCGGGGTTAAGGTTGGGGTTGGTGGCGAGGACGACTGTCAGAATGTAGGTCCCGCGGAGGGGGAGAGGGATGTGTGTCAATGTCACTTGTGTTGGACTGTGATTTTCGGTAATAAACTATACATTATAGGCAAGGAATTCCATGCCACATCATGGATCCGACTCAGACGTGCAAGCGGATCAACTTTGCGTCAAAGTAGGCTTGCGTTGGGTGGATAGGGTTACACTTACTATCTATTTGTATTATTTTTTAGGGCTCAGCACAAATAGGAGACGAACAACAAGAAAATGGAATAGTGTTGGTCAAGAGTGCTTATAGTGCATGCTATCAAGGAAACCCCAAATTTGGATGAACCTGTTCACTTGGCTCCACGTGGTTGTCGATGTGTCGATCTTCTTCGTGTGACGCACTAATTAAGTCTCAAGTGAGGGGGCGTGTTGATATGTTCCACATCGACCGTATCTCTAAGAAAACAAGAGTTTAAATATCATAACCCCATCCAACTAATACGGAGGCCTTTTGTGATAAAACATCACACCTGACAAATTGTGCAGATGATAATTACCAAGTTTGGGACAATATCGGTTTTGTTGGAAGTGAACCTTCGGTCAGTCTCTCTGATAATTCTACAACAAGTTCGTGTGGGGATTTCGAAGGTGCTATTTAATTCAGCTAGAAGAACACACGTCGAAATTGATACAGACTTGGTTCGTATGGCGAGTGATATGACATGCTGTAGGAGCCTAGTAGCACTTATTCTCTACTTTATTAGAGAGAAGAAATCTTGAGTTCAAATTTCATGAACGACAAAATGTTAGAACAAAACAAAATCTCATATTTCATATCATTTATTCTGGGATTCATGTAACACTATCACCTGGTACAACTGTTGTATCTAAGAGTTTATGCTACGAGTTTATAATGCGTGTTCGTATGTGTGTGAGAGAGAGAGAACTGCAGATACATAAGAGGATACGTTCATAGCTTTAAAGACAGTCTCCTGGTTAGCTACGTACACACATTCCTCGCATCCTGATTGAGACTCGGTTTATACGAACTTTTACACTAGAACAACTCTATTTATACAAACTTTATGGCTGAAAAACAAAAGGAAATACATCTCTTTCCTTCTGGCTTCTTCTTAATCTTCCCTCTTCTTCAGGGGCTGTAGTGTCACGGGGAAGGAGATTCCAGACGGGGTTTGGTAAACTGCGATTACAACTTCAACACCCCGTGCCCCCAAAGGTTAAAACAATCGCAAACTACATGTCAAGCACTGATAACCGAAAGCAGATGATGCGCATGTCAGAAATCAGCGCTTCTTACTTTTACTCTTGCTGATCCTCGACTTGCTAGTTTCAGTAGGCGGTTTCCAGATGATATCCTCAAGATTGCTACAGAAGTTCTTGTAAAACTGTATCAACAGAAGCACATCTTTTCAATTCATAACTAAATGAGAGACGAAAAGCCATAATCTTTTACATGCAAATAGACGCAACCAACATGCATGCACACGCAGGTGATACAAGCTACCATGTTATCGATACCAAACAAAAATAGTTAGATTCAAACTGAAAACTAACCTTGAGGAATTCACTAGCATCTCCGGCGGCTTTCTGAATGTCTACCATGTAATAGGTCGGAGCAACTTCAAAAATCTGCAGGCAATAAAAAATATTAAAAATAATCAGTCTACTCAACTGGTAGGGGTGGCTTCAGTTCAGTGTCGGTGGAGTAAAAGCTTACTTCAAGAATAATGGAGAAATGAGAAGTTTTATTTGCTGAAAGACCCTCCACTCTCATCTGGAAAAAAAAAGAAATATACGCATGTTTAGGAATGAGTTTTCAAGTACTTCTATCCAGGATCGTCCGTCCTCCCAGAATTATGAACAGACGTGCTTGCACACACGCACACACATTTAGCAAACAAAATAGAAGTAAAGGGACTTGTATATATCACGATATTGGTAAACAAATAAAGGGAAAGAAGTAAAATGAAGCACCAAAAATATAGATCATTATAGATCTGGGCTGATTTACTTTATAGTTGCGAATGTGTGTCTTGAATCCCATTGATTGGGCAACAACTTCCATACTGGATAATACAACCTTTGCTGGCTTTTGTGAAACAAAGCGCGTCTGATATTTCATAGAATCCTACAATTGGGGAAGCAATTCATATGTCAGATAAGTAGGAAACCAGCATAAAGTAACTATCTTGTGAAAACTTGTATCCATAAGCAAAGGTCATGATGGTTATATACTGAATCTCAATTGACAGTTGCTTTGTGAAGATTTTGACAGGTTGAAGGAACAAGATAGAACAGTATAAGATTTAGCAGCTTTAAGGGCGAGAGAGGGTACCTTTCATATGAAACACACAGAACTTTACACCAAATTGTAAAACTGGAAGTATGGTTTACTGAGTAGCTAAAGAATAAAGATAAAGGAAATTAACCAATAAGCTAGTGTCTTACCTTTCCACGGTCAAACATTGTTGCGAGGTTTAAGCCTTGAGATAAAATTATTAAGTCAAATGCATTAAGAACTAAAGGACCCATGTCTTCATTTCCGTGGGGCTCAATAGCCCTTTGTTCCTGCTATAAACCATATATAACAAGAGTTACTTGTGTTGTCAATCTCAACAAAATAAAATGGAGCTTCGCTAAGTCTTGACAACCTCAGAGTCGGCATCATCAAAAACAGCATTCACATCATCCAGATTTACATCTTCATATTCAAGTAATCGGGCAGGAACATAATTCTTCTGAAACCACTCATCATTTCTGATCTGTTCAATTTTAATACGCTGCATTTACACAATCACACACACAAACGTTTCAGAAAAACAAAAACCAAAATAACTCAGTGAATTAGATATTCAAGATATGTAAATCCCAGAACACTTGTTACATAATTACATAGAGTTCATTCAACTTTATTCAAATATAGTACTTGATGTTTGTCCACACTTTTGAATTAAATCACTCAGGGGGATGAATAATGTGATGCAGTGGGAAATAAACTTTCAAAAATTGCAAAAACATAACCAAGAACGCAAATGTATATCATGAGTGGGTCCTGAACATTATCAATGTTAAAAGGAAAACAAAGAGAGGCCAAGTGGGTTGAAGAATAATTAGGGGATATATCCCACTGTAAATGGCACAAGCCAGCGCTCATAATTCTCAATAAAGAAAAAAATATTTATTGTTCGTAACAACTAGACTTCTACTTTTAATATGAACTATTCCAACTTAGAATTTTTAACTGCTCTCCAAAAAATAAAAAAAATAAATTCCATGGTGGACATTTTTTCTTGTTAATTTATAAAAAAAAAACTTAAAAGTACTAACTTTATTTCAGTCATATTCCAGCTAATCTATAGTTAGACTTCTCTTGCATTACATGTGCAAATATGACACGCTTAAAAGCACCGACTTTATTTCAGTCATATTCCAGCAAGGAGCGTGTTTCTTTGGACCAATTTATGATACACTTAACAGTCACACCCGTAACTGGGATTTGTGTGAAAGAAGATTGTCATGGCCCAACCCAAGGTTGGTGACAGCCAGAGGAAAATGTTTAGAAAGCACATAAAACATTAGTTCTTTAGAAATCTTTGACACACCAAGTTCTGAAAAACTAAGTTTTACTTGTCAATTTAACATGCATTGGAAATAAATAATTTAATGGTGAGAGAAATCTAAGGACATAGTAACGTTGGTGCTGGAGGAAAACTATAAAACTTGAACTGTGGAATTTCACATGAATCTTTACTAACGCAATACCAACTTTTCTTTAATTACTAAGGGTTAAAAAAAATTTAAATGAACATAGTGCAAAGGTGATTTGTATCCGAAATTTCAAACATGACGGTCTCCCCTGTATATATCCCTTGGCATGACGAAAACACCAAATAAGGGAAGGAAAACAATAATACAGAGATAACAAAAGGTGACAAACTCAAGAAAAGTCAAAATTCTCAGCAAAGGCTTAATGTTGGGTCAAACACTAAACAGACTCATTCCCGTTTCCGATTAAATGAAGCATAGGCCTTGGTACTTCTAATTAAATACTTCTATTCTAACATTTGTTTTATTTCACACCTCACCCTTATCTTGGTTAGTTACATGTGTTATTTCATTCCAAGACTTTAAGATGTCAACTGTAAAGCAATATGATAAAAAACTGACACCAACACTTCGTGATGGTGTTTGTATTAGATATCAAAATAGTAATGAAGCCACAAAATGTGCACTTTACGCATACAAAAACTGAACAATGTCTTATAGCCTAGCCAATACTTACATTTTCAGGGTTTGTTTCTAAAATTCTGTGAATCAAGGATTTTGCTCCCACTGGAAACCAAGACGGGCATGTGAAGTCTGCTTTCTCAATCTGCAGAAATTAAACG
>JAOTRO020000022.1:1512854-1526818 GCA_028566515.2 Pyracantha coccinea | reverse complement strand
AATCTAGCGAAGGTCACAAACTTGACACTTTCTGTTGTACCAAAGTCCTCACTGATTTTGTGCATCAACATAATATAAAATAAAAACAAATGAGAAGTTGCCCCACTTGGGTGGGTTCAAAAAACAAGGAAAAAACATAAAGCGTAACATCATTCTTACTCAAAATAAATATGGAGTCCACTATTTGAGTTTCTATATGTAGTCCTTATATTTGAAAAGTCTTTTGAGGTATCCGGCGAGTCCTTATGTATTGAGATACTTTGAGGACTTCAATTTTGTCCCATTGGAAGTCATTTGTCCCTATATTTAGAGACTATGCGGTTGTAAGGACTCCATTTAGGATCTCCATTGGAGATGCTCTAAAAGCACTTGGAGAAACACCTACATCTCCACTTTAGGTTTGTATTTAATTTTTGGCTTAAATGTCAAAATGGTCCTTGTGTTTAACCATTTAGTCAATATAATTCCCGTGTTCTAAATTTAGCCATTTTAGTCCTTTTGTTTTACACATTTAGCCAATGTAATTCATTCCGTTATTTTAGTGTTAAAAAATCCATTTCAAAACATTAAAACTTTAGTTATTTAAAGAAATAGACTCCAATTAAAAAGGAGAACTTTAACGAAAAGCTATCGGTACTGTTCACTTTAACGAAAAATCACAATTTTACACCAAAAAGTCAATCATGTACTATTCACTTTATCCTTTATTTTGTCCTTATCGTTAAAACTCAAAAGTTTTCAAGTCATTTTCATTAGTTTTCCTATTAAAAAATGATAACATTTTTGCTAAAAATAAATAAAAGTTCAACTATCCAAAAAGCATCATAATTCATAACCAAGAGGGGTACCGGGGAAGGGAAATCAGGGAAGTGGTGCAGATTGATGCTATGAAGGTGGCACGGATGGGGGAGGGTGATCGCATTTTCATCTCAATCTGTTTCCATGAGTGGATATCAACTGCTTTAGCATACGAGTCAGGTGCATTCAGTCCTGCTCTCACAGGGAACGGTTGGGTGAAGATTTACGAGAGGGAGAGTGAGTGGTTGCTAGGATAATTCACCGTGATTGGGGTGTTGCCTTGGGTGTGTTCGATGGTGATGGTGGTGTTGCTAGAAAGGACTACTTTGATCATAAGCACTTTTCCTTCCTACAGAAGCGCTTTTTCTAAAATCTGTTTTATTAGAAGCACGTCGAATCAGCAATGTAAGTTGTAAACTTGCAAATGGATCTCTATTATTCGTCAAAGGCAAGATACAACAAAAACAACTTGTATATTTTATATTGAAGCAAATAGCAAACGCAACATACAGTGTTGAGAACTCAAATCAATTAGCAATTTCTTGAACTACAGTCCCAAGAGTAATACAGCTTGCAGTAAATAAAAAAAAAAGAACGTATATATCCTGTCTGTGACTTAGGACACAACTTATTTAGCATATCATTACATAACGCAAAGTAAATGACATCAATCTATACAGGAATCAATATTCAGATAGCTAGGAATCCACAGTAACTGTTGTTACAACTATATATGTTATTGGAGTAGAGGTCAAGGTTTCTACTGCGGATCACCGGTAGCATGTAGGTTTTCCATATCCCGGTTGTTATAGTACAAGTAGCTTCTTTTTCCAGAGGATGTAGTTGTACTCAGCGCAGTAAAACCGGCATAGTCCTTATCAGATTTTGCCAAGCATATTTCTGCTACATAGTCAAAGAGTTTGTTTTTCTTAACAAAGGGTTGAGCTGCATAGTCCCCAACTGGCATCCACTGAAAACAATCCCCAGAAAGTAACACATTAGAATAGCTTCGAATCATGTTAATGATACCTTGTAACACTTGGAAGATATGATCACATTACCACCAAATAGTTTAAAGAAGATTAATGATTATACTCAATGATAGATTTTTTGTGCCTCAGGAATTACCTGGGCTGCCTCAATCTCCAGGTTCTGCTTTTGGATGTCGAAGGATTTTGGGGTCAGCATGCAAACAAAGAACAAATCTGACTTTCGAAAGAATGACTTGTGGCTTTGCCTGTAGAGAGATGGAGAGGATATAAAGAGGGCTTTCTTTAGAATTATATGCATAATAGTAACCTTATGCATGGCTTGTATAAATTCATACAACACTTGTTTAATTGGTGGGCAAGTTTCTTACCTGAATGCTAAAACCTCCACGAACTCTGTATCAATCTGTAAAATAAAAACAGACGGTGTTTGATTTACATTAATTTTGATAGCTTATGTATGATCGATACTATATTCAATCAGTTATATACTTACTCCTGTCTCTTCTTTGACCTCTCTAACTGCAGCTTTACAAATATCCTCACCCTGTCGATGGATAAATTTTTTAATCCATGAGGATAACGTAATTGTAAATTACTAAGAATTTGCTACAGCTGTGCTGGTGTTTTTACTCACCTCATTAACAGCCCCAGTTGGCAACTTCCACACACCTGTATTTCTGAATCTGCCACTGATCTCCTGAACCACAAGTACCTACCCGAGCGAACAATTTTAGTAGGCAAAGATATATAGAATGCGTCGTTGGAAGAGGTTTCAACAGTAAGAAACTTACAGAATTACTTAGAATGATGTCAAAGTGAACTATAAGTGCCTTATCAGAAACATGACAGCCAATCCTATTTTCTGATTTAGAACTTTTAAATTGTCTATGCAAATACGAAAGGAATATGCATCTTGCATGTATATTAAAAGAAATTTTCCTTTTTAAGTTTTAGATTACGATGGATATCAGTACTCTCTCTCTCTGTGGTTATCTGATCTAAAAGCTAACAACCACCGCAGGAAAGTAAGGACCAAGTTACCGTTTGATAATATCTTTTAAATAGCAGGTTTCGGATCGAGTGAACAATGTCGGAAACTGTTCACTATTTTCTCGTTAAACAGAAGATGAAAGGAAAATGTTAAAAGTTTGAACTTTAATTTTTACATGTCAGATATTGTTAAGAACTGTAGGGAAACTAGATTCATGTGAGAAGGAATACCTCTCTCTTACTGTTCATGACAAAAGCGCCAATGGCTACTCGGTGCGAAGCATTTGCAGGAAGGGTGTCCTCAGTTTCGGGAAGCCAACGTACAAGCATTAAATAATCCGATTCAGCATGGTGGTACCTAAATCCTTCCTGCACAAGTAACAAAAGAAGCCTGAGTGTCGTGGCCTGAGACAGTAGCGGATCTACATAGGGACCTGGGATGTCCCAAGACCCTTCGGCGACCCTAAATCACTGCTAGAAATTTTTTGGGGACCCCTCGCACTCGAACACGAGGTCTGTGTTGTGCAGTGTGTTCTGTAATTTCTGGGTTTGTTGGTGTTCTTGCGAAAGACAAAATGAGAAAGAAGATGAGAAAATGAGTTTCTCTCTCATCCTTTCATTCTCACGTGACCACCCTCAAACTTTCCCATTTAATTTATTTTTTAATTTCGTCCAATCATGTTTGCACAACAAGCATTAAGTTGACCTTTCCAAAAAAGAAAAATGGGTTGTCAATACCCAGCATCAAGTTACTATTGATTGTTTAAATTTTTATATTCAAGATGGGGAAAAGGAAAGAATCAAAAAGAATAAAAGATGGTTACCTTTGTTTGTGAGTCTCTTGCTGATGTGAGTGTTCGAAACTAGGGGTGGAGGGGAGGGGTCACACCACACACGTGGTGGTTGAAATTGGGAATGATGCTTTTCTGACCGGTTTTGGTGCTCCAAAGTTCAAAGTGGGATACCAAACCCCGATAAAATCATAAATAAAAGAGAAAGGATTTCGTTGATGATAGCAATGTGCATAGTTTGGTTAGGGGATGCCTGGCATGGCTTCCTAGAGTTTTGTCATGAACCATTCAACCCACTACATGGGATTTTTACTTGTATTTTTGAAAAATTAGATATAATCATTCAAGATGTCTTAAGTTATATGGCATATATGCTTAATGTGTTTCTAAATTTTAGACTTGTTAGATATTCTTTTTGTATTTTATTATTCTTTTATTATCTTATCTATGAATTTTATACAAGTATAATTTTTTATGTGTCAATATGCATTTATTTACAAGATATACAAGAAATTTACCTAAATCCGCCTAGGGCGCCCGCCTAGATCCCACCTAGCCGCCTAGGCGCTAGGCGCCAGCCTGTTGCCCAACTAGCGCTTAGAGTTTTTTAGAACCTTGAGGCATAGGATATAAGGCTTTGGCCGGCCCTAGCTTGTGGACCTCTCTTTTATGCGACTTTGGAGATAGGAAATTGGAAGGGTTCTTGAAGAATTTAAGACTTTTACTTCAATGTGTTTTTATTCTTTTTCTGCATAATAATATTTTCTATGATTTTAGTTATGAATATGCGTAGCTAATCTGTTTTGCTAGGGCGAAGCCTTGAGCCTTAGCATGAATATGTAATTTTATTTAATTTCTTATGATTGATTGCATGCATGCTTTGAATTATTGATCACCGTTTTAAACTATCTAATTGTCTTAATGCTTAATCACTATTAGGATCTTTAGAAAAGTAATTTGATGCAATTTTGGTCGGAAGGCTCCCTGAAATTGACGCTGGCTTCTTGTGGTTAATAATTGTAATTTTACTTAAGATGAACTCCACGTCTTAAGGGGTGCATGGTTTTTCAAAGGGCTTTCACAAAACATAATGAGTCTCATGTTCATATTTGATCTGAACGTCCGGACGGATTGCATGTTAGATACACGTACTATGTTGGAGGTTCCAAGTAGAATATATATTAGGAAAACCTAACATTTAAAGTGGCATGTGTAGAGTAATTGGTAAAAATACATATGATTGCTAGATGATGGCGGAACCCTAGTGCTTTATAAATTGATATTTAAAACTCTTTTCTTTTATCGTATTAATTTTGGGCGAATTTACTATTTGTTTTTAATTAAAATTCGTTTTTAATCTTACCCAAATTCAAAATCTCTTTTCTCAATTTTTAGTTTTAAGTAATTAATTAGGAATTGTTTTTACACAAATTATTTAAATAGTCATTGTGGAGAACGACCTTACATGAGCATCTATATTATAACATTTTTGTACTCTTGCAAGTATTTGGTGTGATTTTAACCTTTGTAGGTACTAAAAAATGCTACCACACTACCCAAATGAAGATTGAAGATGATGGAACAAATTGTCAAATTCCGGTTTCTTCAATTTTGGAGGAGAGAGGATAAAATGGTGGTGTTCTACTGGATTTGATCTTTTATTTTATTTTTTTAGATTTTAGTTTTTCTTTTTTTAAAGCAAGTGTGGATTAAAAAGTGAATTAAAAATGGAAAAAAAAAACCGACTTGAGTCCTAAAATATTTTAATCTATAGTTTAGTCTGGTACTGCAACAAATACTTCACTATCCTTATCCTGCTTAGTCCAATCAAGTCAGTCCAGCTTAGTCATTTACACCAGTCCAGTCCGAGATAGTCCGGTGTAACAAATGCACCCTTATGCTCCGTTTGGTGGGCTAGATAGGATAAGTTGTGATCAATTAAAATGGATTTGAGATCCAATATGTTGTTTGTTATGTCCAAATGTGAGATAGATCGAACTGGACAAGATTTGTTTTGAATCAACTATAAAATGGATTATCTAACATATCCAAATATCCTTATATATGTTACAAATTATGTCTTACAAGTTCTTGTCAATCCAATCTTATTCCTATAGCACAATCTTTTCCAACCCACCGAGCCCTTAGTGTACACAAAATGGTGTTGATCAAAATTAAAACCGACTATGTATCAATCAAAAATCAACAACACCATCGCTCAATTTAAGACGACAAATCAATAAAATTTTAACAAGCGATAATTTAACAATTGAGATTTAAAATTTCACTATGTTAACACTACCTCAAAAGTTAAGCAACTAAATAATTCAATAGAAGAAGACATTGGAAAGCACCCAAAACTAAACCAGTCTTGTGATATGATCACGGGGTATTTCTTTTTTCATCAGAAAACTTGTGAAATTTGACTCCACTCGATGCTGGCATGTGACTTGTATTGGTTTTATTCTCCGTTTGGAAATAAATTGTTCTCTTGTATTTTCTTTTTATTTCAAAACCTTTTAAAGCCGAACTAATTAACCCAACACAGATTTTTTTATTCATATCTGTCAACAAAACCTTCAGTATCTTGCATTTCGCCATGCCTCATTTGGTATAGAGGATTGAATTGAAATAGATAAACAACTATTTCAAGGTATCTTGAATGAAGAAACGAAAAATTTGGGGTCGACTTGGAGTTAAAAGATGGGTTACTCAAAAAGAAATGTTGTTCATTTCAATCCTCCAAAAAATGGGAGTATTAGAAGAGAGAAGTTTTTTTCATGTCAAATCTTCTTCTAACTTTCTTAAAATGATAAATAATTCTTGTCTACTTTGTTTTTTTCATGTCGAATCTTCTTCTAATCTCCTTAAGATGATAACTAATTCTCGTCTGCTTTTAAAATGCATCAGAAAGTTATCTATTCCAATTCAATTCTTCATACCAAACGAGCTACTAATGTTATTAAATCCATATTTATTTGACATGCTCATTGTACCGAACTATAAGAAGAAGGGGTGTGTCACACACCCCTTTTTACTTCTCACGCACCTTTCTCATTTTCGGTCGGATCGGATGAAATGAAGAAGATCTAATAGATATAAATTAAAAAAGATGTGTGAGAAGTAAAAAAAAGTGTGTGGATAGCAAGAAGAATTGCAAACCAACTCATCAATGATCAATGGTCAATATCAACTCATCAATGAGATGTCATATGATTCATTTCTTTTGTAAGTCTTTTAAAAAAGGATGATTTAAATTAGAAAATAAAGACATTTAAGGCATGCTAACGAGAGATTATTTTCTTACAATATTATTGGAAGGAAATGAATAATATGCGTTATATTTAAGATTCTATTTAGGAGATATACAAGGTTTTTTCTTTTAAATTATTTTTTTACAAGCGACATTTAGAAAGAAGGGCATTCGAACTCGAAAATTCAGTTGCAATCATAAATATTTTTGACCAACTAAACTACGAACAATTTGCATCTTGAATACAAGTTGAAACGAATCCAAAACATATCCCCATCTCAAGCCATTTTACGGGTAAGATTGTAAGCTGCTTATCGGCATGTACATCATAAGTTTTGAGCAAAACATAATTTGGATGAACAGAACAGAACAGAACAGAACAGAACGAACGAATACAGGTGTAACAGACATGACGTTCTTATCCAACTGCAACACAAAACGCGTCCTCGCTTTGGGTCAACTTGACATGATCACCCATATTGAAAAGCGTTTCACATTTATTTCAACTTGGAAATTTCTTCTTCCAATTATATATATTATCTGCCACTGTGACTTTTCGTATTTTAATTTCTTTATATATAAGATTTAAGGATCATATAATAAATATCAACCATGGTTACTTAAACTAACTCTAGTTAATCTATAAAGCTTGAATCCCGGGACTAAAAGCCTTTTTATATGGATCGTTTTCAAGTGATCTCTCATATCAAAATCTACAACTCTCTCTTTCATCCTCCCGTAATTTGAAACTTGCAGGCTCTCTTGGTGACTGGTCTCACTCTCAGTTTCTGGTCCGAATTTCTCTTTGTTTGTTACCATCCCTTACATGCAAAAGAAAGGGTAAATACTGTTTAGTATTGGGTACTAATTTACAGTATTATTTGCTCGATTTTCATTTGGATTGCTTAATTATTTAGCCAAATATATTTTGCATGTTTTGCAGGGAAAAAAAATAAACAAACATGGCTCAGAATAATAGGGCAGAAATTGGAGGGTTTAACTATTCAAGGACTGGAAGTATGGGACGCCATGGACTGCCGAAAATCCAAACCCAGCATGAGAAGTCCTCGGCCGAGGTTTGCCACGACGACAGCACAACGCCGGTGAAGGCCAAGACGATCGACGAGCTCCACTCTCTTCAGAAGAAGAAGTCGCAACCCACCACCCCCATCACCGGATCGCCGGGGGCTTTTGCCGCCACCATGTCTGAAGAGGATCGCCACAGGCAGCAGCTCCAGTCCATCAGGTGCGTATTTGTTTAGATTAATCATGCAGTTCTGAGTTCTGACCCAAACGCTGCGTTTTTATGTTACTCAAATGGTGGTGCACTGTGCAACGTGGGTGTCTGTGACAGTGCCTCATTGGCGTCGCTGACGAGGGAGACGGGGCCGAAGGTTGTGAAGGGGGACCCGAAGTCAGATGGGCAGAAGGCGACGCATGTTGAACATCATCTTTACGACGCTTCTCTCTTTGGCGTCAGTGATAGTGCCCTCAAGTTTACCCATATCCTTTACAATCTCTCTCCTGCTGGTAATTAATTCAATTTACAATCCCTACTCATTAGTCATTATAAAGTTGATATGGTAATAATCATAGATTGGTAAGGATCATATTAGGTGATAATATCTTATATATTTAGTGGGTACTGGGAGCATAAGTTATCATTTCACGTGTTATAATGTGATGTACCATTCAATGTACTAAAATAAGGGTGGATGACTGTGTTAGTATGTCCTATTTATAGTCTATATATAAAAAATAAAAAAAAACTTAGTTACTGATTAGTGAGTACTGCATATTCTCATTTTTTAGATTTTGCCCAATAATATTTTAACACATATTTTATTATTTTCAAAAAGGTGCATTAGTTATTTAATTTTTGTTGAACTTTTAAAAATAAAAAACACAGTATCATCTTTTGTATGGGTTCAATTATAAAGTCACGTATTATAATAATAATAATAATAATAATATGAATAAAATAATAACTACAAGACACCCCACCATGATTTTAGTCCAACAAAAAATCTCTTAATACCTATTTGAAATAACAATTCGTTATAGACTCATAGTAATCGATGTTACAGGTCGAAAACACACATTATATCTAAGTGCGTGTACGAATTAACTCGTCAAAATAATCATGATTAGACTCCAAGGAGATGCTGGAGCATATAGTAATAGTGGGATAAGATTTAAAAAAAAAAAACAATTAGTAGGATAAGGACTGGTTATTTAGTATTTGAGTATTAGTATGGTTTGTATGACAATCCCAAATGTCATTTTAAATTTTCACATTTTTGAGCAAGTTTCCTTCAAGGTAATTGAAACTGATATTTTTATAAGTTTGCATATTAACATTTTCATTGATATCAGTATTTTAAACATGAATTATAAACTAGCTTATTCTTCATATGTAGAACTATATGAGCAAGCTATAAAGTACGAGAAAGGTTCGTTTATAACAGCATCGGGTGCATTGGCCACTTTATCTGGGGCAAAAACTGGGCGTTCTCCAAGAGACAAACGAGTTGTCAAAGATGAAGAAACTGAAAACGAGCTTTGGTGGGGAAAGTAAGTGCCTGCTTGCTTCTTCTAAGTACTGCAATTAACATATTTGATTAACCTTAATTACCCAATTGAGTGATAATTTGTTTTGTTTAATGAATTAGGGGCTCACCCAACATTGAAATGGACGAGCATACTTTCTTAGTGAACAGAGAAAGAGCTGTGGATTACTTGAATTCCTTGGACAAGGTATTACTCCAAGACATGTTGATCATTATTCTTCCTCATTTGTTTTTTTTATTGGTTAAATCGTCCACATTCGTGTTTTACTTGATTCTACAACTTGATTGTTTACCTTCAAGCTTCGATAACAGAACGAGTAAAGAGTTTGTTTGGAAATGTGTATTGTGAAAAACGCTATCGAAAGCACTTTTGTTAGAAGAACAACGAAAAGAAAAAAAAACGTAAAAAATGTTTTGTCTATCATGCAGGACCAAAAACGCTTCTAATTATCTGAAAACTCTTTTGACACTTATAAAATCAATGTAAATCAGCCCTAAATATCTTAAACATTTTGTGCTTAAACATGGGGTCCTAAAACCATGGATCAAACATGTTAATCAGCTGGCAATGACTGTTTGCAGATTAGATTGCGTGTAAGCTTATCTTCTTGTTATCCATTTCCTCAATCCAAGGGATGTGCAAATATTATATTTGTAATCCATTAGCAATATGCCTGTGTAGGTGTATATGATGATGCATTGGCTGCTAAAAAAAATGATATCCCCTCTCAGTCGCTTTTGTTTCTTTTCATCAACTTGACTTTGTGCTACATGATATTTTTTTATTAAACAAATGATATTATAAGCGACATGAGAAATACTACTCAACTATAGTACTAAGTGATTGTACTACATGATATTTAAAACAAACAGTTGACCAAACTATTTTAGTTGGTTTGGTCTGACCATTCTTTAATTTTGGACCTTTTCTTTTCCCTTATGAAAGTCTTGAGTTGCTGTTTGCTGCTGTCATGTAAAGATTCAATAAGCTAATCATAGATGTAACACATATCCTCATGAGTCATGTACATACATATTGACCCCGTCATAATAATGTACTAACAACTCACTGTCTACGAAAGTCTTTTTCGAACATAAAATCTTTCACTTATAAGTAGGGGTGCAACTTGGGTTGGGTCAACCCGAATTCGTCCATGCCCAATTGCGGTTTAAATCCAATCGGGCGGCTTAGAATGAAGAAAAAACTCGCCCAAACCCAATAAGACCTCAACCTGATCATTTATTGGGTTGGGTTGATGTCTTGGCCGCCCATATCATCCCAAACGGCCAAACCCAACCCGATTTTGAATCCAAATTCGCTCACTCACATATTACCCATCCCAATTCATATTGTATAAGTTATGTATAAGTTTTGAAATTACTATACTTGATGTTTATTGTCGGTTTTCATATGGACATTTCTTTTGGTTGAAGGTTTGGTATATGTCTTGTCATTTAATTTCAATTTTGCATGGTGGAAACATTATACTTACTCTCCAAGTTGTTTGCTTTAACTTTTATGTGGATGATGATCTGTAATTGAAATTTTAACTAATATTGACTTGGTTCAAATATGAAAAATCATGCAAAATTAGGTGTTATAAGATTGAACCCGATAAAGTTGGGCAAACCCAAACCCAACCAGAATATACCGGAACCCAATTAAAACCCAAACCTGACTAAACCCGCATGAACCCAAACCCGAATTGTAAAAGTTGGGTTAGGGTTGGATTGACCATCCAACCCGCTAACCCCCTCGAGTTGCATCCCTACTTACAAGTGAAATAAAGTACCCTTGACCTATTTCTTTCTTTAGTCTCAAATGTTCAAAATTAAACTGTCAACACTTCTGTCATCTCAGTTAAAAAGGAAAATTTCAAGTATCATCAGTAACGGTGCAAACATGTTGACTATACTGTTGATAACTGCTTGACGAGTAATTTCGTCTTATATTTACGCGATGTTATCAATCTATTTTTGTTATAATACGTAAACTTGTTGTTTTGCCAAAATTGGTCTGCAACAAGGTGAACTTTTACACTAGGAAAGTTGTAACAGCTATAAACAACTTAATAGTGACTGGTGTTATGGTAAATCTGCATTTCAGGTTTTTGTGAATGATCAGTTTCTTAACTGGGATCCAGAACACCGAATCAAAGTTCGGATTGTATCTGCGAGAGCTTACCACTCCCTCTTTATGCATAACATGTAAGTAATGAAGCTGATGTGCCTAGATTATTACGTGCATAATGCTGAATGCAACAACATATTACACTCTTAGCGTAGTGTTGAAACGATAACTGGCTGGATTGCAGGTGCATCCGCCCAACTCCTGAAGAGCTGGAGGATTTTGGTACTCCAGACTTCACAATATACAACGCCGGGCAGTTTCCATGTAACCGTTACACTCACCACATGACGTCCTCTACAAGCGTAGACCTCAATCTTTCTAGGAGGGAAATGGTCATCCTTGGCACCCAGTATGCTGGAGAAATGAAGAAAGGCCTGTTCAGTGTCATGCACTATCTCATGCCTAAGCGTCAAATCCTCTCCCTCCACTCTGGATGCAATATGGGGAAAGGCGGCGATGTTGCCCTTTTCTTTGGCTTATCTGGTACAGTTTTATTGCACTGCCACAACCGTGTGTGCAATGATTAATTGGCGACGGATACATAAATCTTGTGTTTCAGTTTCCTTCGTGTTTGTGTAACTGATTCTGGAATATATCATCTGCATTATGTTTGTCGTAGGCACGGGGAAGACGACTCTGTCTACAGACCATAATCGGTATCTAATTGGAGATGATGAGCACTGCTGGAGCAACAATGGTGTGTCAAACATTGAAGGTGGTTGCTATGCCAAGTGCATTGATTTGTCAAAGGACAAGGAACCAGATATTTGGAACGCTATCAAATTCGGGACTGGTAATTAGCATCATGATATAATTTGAACTTTCTACTTTAAAAACAACAGTTAGTGCGAAATGTTTCGGTTTTGTGTCATGATTGGAATGATGTTTCAAATTCTTATCAAATATGGTTGCATATGTGTTTGGCAGTTTTGGAGAATGTTGTGTTCGATGAGTATAATCGAGAAGTTGATTACTCAGAGAAATCTGTTACTGGTAAGTAGTAGCAAGTGAATAAGATGTTACAGAGAATGATATGAATCAGTCCTTATAAAGAACATTCTCTTGATCTGTACAACTATTTACCGTGTCCTGCCGATTTTTGGTCTGACCTTAGCAAACATTGTTACAGAAAACACCCGGGCAGCATATCCGATAGAGTATATACCGAATGCTAAAATACCGTGTGTTGGTCCCCATCCGAAAAATGTCATCCTCCTGGCATGTGATGCATTTGGTGTGCTTCCACCAGTGAGCAAGCTGAGCTTGGCTCAAACTATGTACCATTTCATCAGCGGTTACACTGCTTTGGTATTCATTTGACCTTGTTTCCAGTTTGTAGTAGTTGCATGCATTTGATTTTATTGATGGAACTTCGAATGCAAAAATAGGTAGCTGGAACAGAAGATGGTATTAAGGAGCCACAAGCTACATTCTCAGCATGTTTCGGTGCAGCGTTTATTATGATGCATCCGACAAGGTATGCAGCAATGTTGGCTGAAAAGATGCAGAAGCACGGAGCCACAGGGTGGCTTGTTAACACAGGCTGGTCTGCAGGAAGGTATAAAATCTATCGAAATAGAAATCCGCTGATGCATTTGATGATGCTCGTCCAGCATTGGAAAGAGAAATACAACCACCAAAAGTTAGTCAGTTTACTTCGATTACATAACATTTAGTTCTTTTGCAGGTATGGAACGGGTAACCGTATCAAATTAGCCTATACCAGGAAGATTATCGATGCAATCCACTCGGGGGACCTTCTGAATGCAACCTACACAAAGACTGAAGTTTTCGGTCTTGAGATTCCTACAGAGATTGAGGGTGTACCTTCAGAAATTCTGGATCCAATAAACACCGTAAGTTGCTGATTTCTTTTTCCGTCTACGTATTTTATTGCTGCTTTGAATTTTGGTATGCATTTTTTCATTTGTATTAACTACGTCTCTCTGAATATTTTCAACGGCAGTGGTCAGACAAGAAAACCTACAAAGACACACTACTTCATCTGGGTGGTCTGTTCAAGAAGAACTTTGAGGTGTTCACGAATCACAAGATCGGAAAGGACAACAAGCTGACCGGGGAAATTCTTGCAGCGGGTCCAAATTTTTGATCCGGAAGCTGCGTGATTGATGAAATTAAATAATGAACCTTTATATGTACATCTATACATGTCATGTGAACCGATCAATAAACTCACTACCTTGTGTAAAGAAAGTGTCATTCAGTTTTCATTGTTCTTGGTTGTGTTCCCCAATTACTCTATGCAACCTTCTAAACCATGTGTGTAGAAAAATAATATATGGCTGAATAATTATTCTCATTGATATGTGAATGTGTATATATACAATTATATTCCTTGAGTAGCAAGGATTCCTCCTACAAGTTAGGAGTACAATTACAATTTAAGTCTAACTACTTTCCTATTTGTCTAACACTCCC
>JAOTRO020000022.1:1494581-1510716 GCA_028566515.2 Pyracantha coccinea | reverse complement strand
CCTTCAATTTCATCCCATGCTGCTCCATCAAAACCCCCTCTCCCCCTTTTCAAAACCCTAACACCCCCAATTCGATTTTCCCACCCTCTTCCACTCCAATCGCTCACAGCCGCTTTCAATGGCCGGAGCAGCTTCCAGCGACCAGGCTCTCTCTCTCCTCGCCACCGTCAACAACCACGGCGATTTGGCCGTCAAGCTTTCGTCTTTGAAGCAGGCCAAGGATCTTTTGCTGTCCCTCGAGCCCTCTGTGGCTGCCGACCTCTTCCCCTATTTGGTCGAGCTCCAGTCCTCCCCCGAAAGCCTCGTCCGATTGTCTCTCCTCGAGTGAGTTCCCCAAACCCTCAATTCTACAATTCGCAAGTGCTATACGTTGATTGCGAGAGAAAATCATGTTGTAGTTGCTTTTGAACTTTGTAGGTTTATTTATTCTTTTGAATTTTAGGGAATATTTCCGGTCTGCATTGTGTTTCCCCACTGGGTCCTGGTCCTGTTGAGTTGGTTTCGTAGGTGACCTTTTTTATATACAACATTGGGTCAGGAAACTTTGGCTCTGCGAGTTTTGTGAAATTAAAAGTTTGGATCTTGATTCTGTTAATATACCCAATTATACCAAAATTTGGTAGCATTTTTCTTTCTTGGGATTGATGAGTATTTTCACTCAGTGAAAGATTTACATTTCTATGACCTCCATTGTACCGTGATTATTTTGTGGAGTTTATGTTTTCATCTTTTAAATGTTTTAGCTATCTATTGATGCTTTTTTGTAGGAATGTGTAGACATGGGAATACTCACTGCGCATTTCAGGTTTTATTTTTTGGGGTTGAACTTAATCATGATCTGTTGTTCTTTTGGCTGGCAGGGTCATTGAGGAGGTTGGCATGAAAGCAATGGAGGAATCTTCTGTACTAATGTCTGTCTTATTGGCATTTTTAAAGGACAGTGACTCTATTATTGCAAGGCAATCTATAGTTAGTGGAACAAATTTCTTTGTCACCGTCTTGGAGGAGATGACATTGCAGGTATCTTCTGTCTGTCTCTGTACACACATCTCATTCACATGCACAAAAGTATAAATGCATATAAAACATATCCCTTTGTACTTGTTCTAGAAGAATACTGTTATGCTTTCCATAAACACAAGTTAGTACCGGACAAGATATAGATATTTTAATTAGCAGGGCTTTTTTCTTCAAATAAATAAACCAATTCAGTTTTACCAGAAAACATATAAAGAACATATTTCCAGATTTTATGTATTCTTAAGAAGTAAAAGGACATGTTTGCTAGTAAAAAGTAATCTATGACTTCACGCAAGTGTATGATATATGTTCAAACACTATCTGATGCACACTTTAACTCTCATTTCTCTCTTCCCTTTTCTGAATCATATTGTCTAATTTGCATGAATACTATGGGTCTTAATTAGTTTCACCGGCGTGGTAAAGTTGAGATATGGCTTGAAGAACTTTGGTCGTGGATGTCCAAGTTTAAGGATGCCGTTTTTGCTATTGCAGTGGAGGTAGGTGGTAACTTCCTTATGTTTGTCCGTATTTTATCCTTTTCTAGGATCACGGATGCCATTGTTGACATTGTATTATTATTAAGGTAGGTGGTAACTTTGCTTCTCTCCGACCATCCTTAGACTTCTTAAGTGTGTCTGTATTTTTTTTCCTGTTCTAACATTTGTAATGTATCTTTTGGCAATAAAATGCTTTATATCCCCTTTCGTTTTTCTGAGTGTGTCTATATATATATATATATGCATCAAGGACATTTCAAGAATGTGATCGTCAGGATATTCATCATCAAACATGCCTACTCCTTGGATACATGGCAACAGTATCCATACTTCATTAAAATGCATATACCTTTTTAAAATTGAAAAACTTGCATATACCTTTTTAAAGTTTCAATTTTAAGTTGAATCCAAAAATAAGTATTAAATTTACTGCTGATGCTAGAATGCATTTCTATGGCCTTGTGATGTAACTGTATAGTGAGAAGTAGTCTACTGCATATCTTGGATAGGATACAACTTGATGATGCTTATGTGTTGTAATTTTTTATTTCATTTGATAAGAAGCAGAATGTCTCTTAAAAAAGAAAACATACAAAGATATTGAACACCACCATAATGCATATATGCTTATATGATGTTTGTCTTGCCTTGGTGCATCTTATGATCAATTTTTTTTTTTCGAAAATTTGTCTGACCTGAAATTTGCTTTGATTTGATATTGTAGCCTGGTTCTGTGGGGACAAAGTTGCTTGCTTTGAAATTTTTGGAAACATATATTTTGCTCTTCACATCTGAAGGCAATGATTCTGGAAAACCTGTCATAGAAGGTACTACTTTTCAGCATTAAATGTCATTTGCTTTAATTTCTCAAATAACTTGAACACAGAATAGTCTTACACTGTCGCCAGAAAGAAAGAACTGTCTTATGCCTTTTTGCCTAATTACTTTTCCAGAGTCTTATAGATAATGAGCTTTCACTAATTTTTAAGTTTCATTTGGGTGTTAATTTGGTTTTAGATACAGCATCAAGTAGAAGGGATTTTAACATTTCGTGGCTTGTTGGTGGACACCCTATTCTTGACCCGTACATGCTAATGTCAGAAGCAAATAGGACTCTTGGCATTCTATTAAATTTGTTGCGGTCATCTAGTAGTCTCCCTGGTTCCGTGACAATTGCCGTTGTCAATGGGTGAGTGCTTACTTGCTGGTAGTAAGATTTTTTTTTAATCATTTTGTTTATTGCTATGTATTTTGTGTAATTACATAATTTTGTGGTTAGAAAGATCTTTTCCTTTTCTTGTCATGGATGTGGAAAAACATATAGGAATTAAGTAAAATGACACATGTCATATGAAAAAATAGGATTAAACATGTGGCATCTAAAGATTAAGGTTTGTTGAGTGCGGCTGCTTTCTGCATTCACCTGTTGTATATCTCATGTTCTTGATCAGCAAGGTAGGAATTGATTAACATTTGGGGTACCTAAACCTTCATCCTCAGTGGCAATTTATATTTGTTGGACTTTTATGTATTACCTAGGAGAGGGACACAAGAGAGCCGTGGGTTTGCGTAATTTTTTTTATGGATTTTTATTTCTAATTGAGATTGAAAAACTTATAAAATCTTTATTCTGGATAACACGCTCTCTACACGTGCATGGGTGTTATCCATACAAAGCTGAATAGAACTTAAATTTACAATATTTTCGGATGCCTATGGTTGCTGGTCACTGAATGTCATCAAGCATGTATTGCTTTAACATGATAAAAAGGAACAGAAATGCATAAACTCATGCACACTTTGGTTCTTGATTGTAGCTTTACTCCGTCCCCTCCATCTCTATTTTGTCCAGAACTTATAGCTGATAGAATTCAAATTTATTCTAGTTTAATCCTTCATCTTTCCATGAAAAAGTGACTAACCACTGGAAGTTTCTGTATTAATGTATTTGGTTGTAATTTAAGGTGATTTTACCATTACTGATTCCGTTTAATATCTTCAGACTAATGGAGGCCTTAAATATTTAACATATAGACGGTAAACACTTTTGTCATCTGTTTAACCATCTTGAAATATATGGAGGGATCACTGAAGCTTGGGAACAGCTTTAGTACAAGTTCAACTGCTTGTTTGTGATATTATTGCAGCATGCTGACCAGCTCTCTTATGAGGAGGTAATGGCATTGGGTACTGCTGCATTGGTGGTTCAGATAATGGGAGTTACAGGGCTAGACATGTTAAACTGCAATTTTTTTGGGTACTGTGGAGCACCATTGGCCGGTGATAAGATTGGATAACTGATGGATAAAATGGTCATCTTATGTGCTGAGGGAAACATGGTGGTCAAGCAACGCAGTTTATGGTTGTAAACTGTTAGAGAGACCATTTCCTTTACCATTGTTTAGTTTATACGCTGTATGCGCATACAGCTAATATTGTGTGAGCTATTTGAAAATGTATTGATTATTTTATAACAGCTGATACACATACTACAAATTTAATAATCAAAATTTCTTCTTAATCCAGGATTGCTATTCAATATATTTCTTGTTTATTCCCCATCTCACATTCTGAGTTCTTTGTAACACTGGAATATTTGCATGGAGTTATAACAGATTTATTTAGAGTTTTTATGTGATCAACAGTAAGTTCACAACAGTATAACTCCACTGAGTCTTGAACTGTTTTCTATTGCAATTGCAGATAAAATGTGTTATAATATCAAATGTTTCTGGAAATTTAGGTGATGCAGACCTGGTTCCTTAAGATTGAATGACCTTTCAGACCATCAAATTGGTCTTGAAACCTTGAATGATTTTATTAACTTTTCTATCACTAATATATCAAGCAGTTATTTGGTGAAGACTGAAAGAGGCTAACAGTAGAAATTATTCACTTAATGCCTGTGAGTCGAAATCAGTGTTCTGAGGATTATGTAATTGAGCAATTTAGAGATGAAGTTTGAAGTAGAGTAGTTGATTGCGTTGTCGACTCTCAAAAATTCATTGTCAGTTACAATCAATAAAATGGCTAAAGTTTCAGTGGAAACATGTTGAATTTTGGAATTTCAGTTGAATTTAAAAAGAAAAAGTGTTTGATGTAGAACAAGTTTTCCATTATGCATCATTTTCTGTTTCATGTTTTGGCCGACAAAGCTTTTGTCTCAGCAGTTGGGTTGTTTCCATTCATTTTCATGAAGCTATTCCTATAATTTACATCTCATGTAGATAGGAATTATGTTCTGTGTTTGTTTTCTGGCTGCATAGTTGAAGTTTCTGCTATATAGTTGAGTTTCATGTTATATTGTTGAATCTCTTGAAGCATTAAAATAGAAAAACTTTGGCAAAAAACCAAGAAAATATTTATGACAGGATTGCACAGGAAGGTGGGTTATTGGCAAAATTATGTTTAGATGTGATTTGTGTAGTGATTTTGTCTAGGAAGTAAGGTGCTAATATGTTGGTATTTTTGGATATATGACAACTTGAAACACTCTGCTTAATTGTTGAAAGTTGTGTAGATGTTGGAAACAGTGCCCATGTTGGTAGTCATCTATAGCGAGTATTTTATCTGCATGGTAGACATCTATAGCGAGTATTTTATCTGCACCTTTTTACAAGTAACAACACAAAACCAAATAGAATTGCACGTGTACTTGTTTTATCTAGTGATATGTTGGTTATCCTACCATGCTTTCAGTGAGTAGGTTTATTGAAATCACATCTTGTGAATATTGTCAAGACTGCAAAAATCAAAATACTTGCAAATGTTATTATCAGTTTTTTGTATGATGAATTTTTTATCTGCACCCTTCTCAGCCAGTGTTTTGACTGTTATTTTGGGAACTGGATGATAGTACTAGCGTGCTATAGCATTTATTCTTTGTGTCAGATTTGTCTCCTGAGTTAAGCCGAGGCTGTTGTGACCAAGGTGCTTGTGGCTGAAGTGTGATGAAAGTGGTGGTTGGTATAGATAATTCATCATGATCCTTAGAAATCAGTATTTCATTTCTTACGTGACTTGGTCCATTTTTTGGCCACTGAATTCTCTTAGGTTAGAAAATAGAAATGTGCAGAGAGGATCCGGTTGGTGGGAGCTGTGTCTGCTTGCCCTTGGTTGTCTTGCTGCTTGTCCATGTCAACCTATTTCTGTATGACTTTTATACGTTCGAATTTTGAATTAGGACTTAGTGGCTGTGATATGCAGTTGTGGCTGTCAACTTTAGTAATAACCATATGATTGTATGATGACTATCTGTTATCCCCTTTGATTTGCTTGTGTCCTTGTAACACAACTCCTGTTGTACTGTAGAAAGACTGAGGAAGGTTGAGTCGTACTGTTTTATCAAGCAACTAAGCGGCATTTGTTGATCAATTATCTTGGTTTTGACAAGTTATTTGATTGGATATTTTCCCTCATTTGCTTCTCCATGGTTCTCATCGACTCTGGGAAGCATATACAAAGACCAAAATACTCTGGAAAGCATATACAAATACTCCTTTTCTGCTGTGATTTTGACATTTAGGTTCGAGTTTGTTAGTTGGCGTGCTTTTCTCTTCGCAGACACAATCCTCATGCTATGGGGTTTGGATTTTTCTGTGCTTGAATAGTTATATTAGTCTAAATAATGCAGGGAACTAAGTTTTATGTTTAAAAATATTAAAATAGACGATATTTGTGACCTTGAGACATTTGAGGAGCGAAAGCATGGTTGAACAAAGCCATCTATATCTGTAGGTTTATAGGGATCCAAGTAGGAAATTTGTTAATCAAGACATGGTTAAATAGAATGAGAGAGGGATGTGGTGGAGGACTGGTCCTTACAAGATCTACAAAACATAATGTCTGTTGACATCTGAAGGGTGTAGAGGGTTCTAACTGTGTATCTGTGCTGGTGCACATGGTTGAGATAATTCATAATGATTTTCTAAAGACTACTACTGGGTTAGCTTTTCCAATCTCTTCATGTTCTTTTCCTGGAAGTGAGTTTTTCTTGTCGGAGTATTCATTTGTTAGTGAAAACCTTTTTGTTTTCCAATTTTTTTTTGCATGTCTAACAATTTGCCAAGGTCAGGTATTCTTTTCTTCTTTTTATGATGTCCAAGTAATACCTAGATGTCGTCATTTTTAAAAATTTTCGTCTCTTTCATATATTTGGCTTGATTGGAAAGCTGCTATTGGTTAGCTCGTTGAGTTATCTTAGCTTGTTGTCTGTCAGAGGGTTTTTTGTTTGTTTCATTGTTTGCTTTTGAGTTTTTGTGGACTGCACGTTGCGTATTTTTATTGTTTTCTGCAATAAAATGCCGTTTCTTTCTCAGAAAACAGAAAGTAGCGCCTATATGTGTTTTCAGTGGTTACTTAATTTCAAAATGTGTATGCTTTTTATTTTATTTTATTTTATTTTTTTGTATTTATAATAAAAACCTTATAGTTAAAATCTGGGCTGACATGGATCCTAGGATTTACTGGAAATGGGGATCTTGAGGACTTTGGGTCAAGGAGATTCTCTTGTGTAATATGGAGAATCCTCCTTTAACATATTTATCTATGTTTGGTGCAATTTCTTTTGAGGTTTCCTAGGTGGGCACCTCATATTGTAGTATCATGTTGACAGTCATGTTAAAGTTCTTGCTCTTTGTATCAATGGGCTTGCTTAGCAGTTTAGTGTTTGTACTCCTGAGAAGTTATCTTTCCCAAAATGAAACGTATGAAACTTGAGTCTTGTCAAATTTATTGGAGTTTTTCCTAGTCCCTGTGCACTCAATATTAAAATTTTAAGTTTCTTTGATCATATGGATCTAGTGTGTTAAAGAGTGTAGTTGATCAGTTTTATTTCGGCTTTCTGCATGTTTTGTTCCTTGTGTTTGCCTTGTGTGCTTAGGGTTTATGTAGATGCCGTGTTCCAAAAACTTAATTTCATCTGAAAGAGCTTGAACTTATTTTGTCAATGAAGTTGTCATCTCTTACTGTTTTAGTTTGAATACAACTCTTTGTATTCCCCTAGTGTTCTGCGTTTGATATTTAGTTTTCATGTTGGTCTTCTTAAGGAGTTAATTACCTTTCTTCTTCCTCTTAGTACTTCTTATTTTTAAGTATTTTTCCTCTGACATGTTTCTTTTGGTTCAGTCTTGCAGCCATAGCGCGGAAGAGGCCAATTCACTATAATACCATTCTTTCTGCACTGTTAGATTTTGATCCAAACTTTGAGATAGTGAAAGGACGCCATGTGGTCAGTATCCAGTATTCTTTAAGAACTGCATTCTTGGGATTCCTTAGGTGTACTAACCCGGCCTTAGTAGAGGTAACATTTTATATTTTTTATGTTTTTGGTTTGTTGTGGTTATTATCAAGTCATCACTGTTATTGCATCCCTTAAGATTGCATTTTTTACGGTGGAATTTCTTATTTGTTGTTATTATGGATTTTCTGATTTAATCAGATAAGTTATTCCGGTCTTACAAGTAACGGAGTATCTAATGCTTTTAGCTTTTCCATTTTTGTATCATGTAGCATATGCACATGCAGCAAATGAGTTTAATTCTGTTGATTGATATGGCCTTTACAGTTTGTTTTGGTGGAGAGAGGCGGAGATAAACACGACCAAGCTTAGAGAGAAGTGAAGATAAGAGAAAATAATTGTTCGAGTCTAGTTTATTCTCATAGCCCATTTTCATTCTCTTCTGCTCTCACGAAGTTGAGAGTTTTGGAGAGAAATAAGATTAGGGAGTTTATTTAGATGCTCCAAATACATTCCCGTAGTTCTTTTGCATCCATCCAAGCAAAAAGGAGAGAAATAATAGTATCTCCTTTCTTCCTTTCTTGCACATAGTTTCTCCACTTTTATGTCACAGATTTTTCTTCTAACTAGAATTTCAAAACTAACTTAAAAATGAGAATTTCTATTTTGTTTCTTTTGGGGCCTATATTAGATTGGTCTTAAAATCTTTTGTCATTATGTCACAATAGAGCCAGAATCATATCTTGATATGCGATAAAAAGCTTCCCTCTATTTTGGTTTTATTTTTTTTTTTTTAATTTATACTTTGGAAGTGGATCATCTTGTTTTCATCTTAAAAAAATAATTTTGGCATATGATGAGAATGGGCATGGAGATGTGGTCACATTCAGTTAGGAAATGTGGACATTCTTCATTCAAAATATAGACTTCTGTTATTCGCGTTATTAGTTAAAACCTTGGTGTGTTTCATTTATAGAACTCTGGATTTTGGCGCACAATCCTCCAGGGTAGATTCCTCATAACGGGGAAAACAGCTGAACTCTAGAAAATGACAGTAGGCTCTTGTGGGCATTTATTTATTTTTCTTTCTTTCTAAATTGCGGAAAGCATGAGGCCTGTTAAGCATTAAATCATAATGCAAGTTCTAAAATATTTGTGTTTTCCATCTTGTATGGTGCATGATAAGTTCGTCCCTTTTACATTTCAGTCAAGAGATAGACTGCTGAGAGCTCTACGAGCTATGAATGCTGGGGATGCGGCTGATCAAGTAATCCGTCAAGTTGAAAAAATGTTAAGAAATGCTGAGCGTGCTTCACGTGATGCTCGGTTGGCCAAGGTAAAATAAATTCAATTTTTTTCTTCTGATAAATAGAATCCAATGGCTGAAGTTTTTTTTTTAATTGCCTCACACTTTGAAATTCCTATCATCAGGATGATCAACAACCAAGCCAGTTGCCTGTCCCAGGGGACGTGTTAAAGAAGAGACCTACACCTCTGGATGCTGAAGAGTCATCCAATAATCATGAAATGCCGTCCAAGCGAATTCATTATGGTCCTGACTCCTATTCGACTTTGCCATTTCAAATGAATTCTTCTGGGTGGGACGCCACTTCTGTCAACGGAGTATCCTCTGACCTTCCTATGTTAGATGGTGAATTGACTCCTGTGGAGCAAATGATTGCTATGATTGGTGCTTTGATTGCTGAAGGAGAAAGAGGTGCTCAATCCCTTGAAATTCTTATTTCAAATATCCATCCTGATCTATTGGCTGACATCGTCATAACTAACATGAGGCATTTGCCTAAGATGCCCCCACCCTTGACAAGGCTTGGGAACTTGCTGGTTCCCCAGCAGATAGGATCCCCAACATCTTCTGTGCAGTCTCCAGCTCCCACTGTACAAATGCCTTTTTCTGCTGCAACTGTAACCAGTTTATCAGTTTCTGATATGTCCAATGTGAATAGTCTTCCCACTGATTCCAAGAGAGATCCACGGAGGGTAAACTTCAATAAATCTTAATGTCTTCATGTGATATTTACTATAATTTTAGGATGTTTAAATGCATTCATTTAATTCTTGGTTGCAATTTCAGGATCCCCGTCGCCTGGATCCACGGTATGTAGCAGTGTCTTCTGGACTGGCATCCACACCCACTGCGGAAGATAGTACTACTATGCATTCTGACTTTGATGGCTCAAATTCTTTAAATAAGCTTGATCCGCTGCCCAATGTGACGACTGTTGAGACTCCTTTAGCGACTCCCATGATCAAAACGGAAATCGATGAAAGGATTTTGGATAGTCAATTGGTTTCTGGAACTGGCCCACTAACTCCTAAGGGGGAGGTTCTGGATAGACCTATTGAAATTGGTGCTGATCTGGAGATCAATTTATCTTCAGATCTTACAGATTCTCAAGTGCAAACGGTTGATGAGGACCTTGTTGCAGTGAAGCTGTCAGATATTGAAGTGAAAGATCAGGTTGAGGGCCTTGATACCTCATCTTTTCTAGAATCTGATCAACATTCTCCGGTTCTTTCAAACACATCTGCATCGGAAGATACTTATGAGGATTTGCCTCAGGTTCCCATATATGTTGAGCTTACCCAAGAACAGGAAAGAAATGTGAGAAAATTAGCAATTGAGCGAATTATTGAGTCATACAAGTATTTGCATGGCACAGATTACAGTCAGATGCGCCTGGCCTTACTTGCTCGGTTGGTTGCTCAGGTAGTGATGAATCTTATGATTGTTTGAACCCCAATTCAAATTGGCAATTCTTTTTCTCTGAGCAGATCAAATTAAATAGTTGAATATACTTGTGAGTGATGAAATCTTAACATTACTGCCTTACTTTTGTGTCTTGAGATGAGTGGCTTAAAAAATTTCACAAAGAATCTGGATGTTTGAACTTCAAATCATCAGTCAATAACTAAATAAACACCCACACAAGTGGTTGCTTTAGTTTTGGCCTTAAACTATGCATCTTCCTAATTTGGAACATCCTTTTTGATGTGCATTGTCGAATTATGTCTGAATGGTAAATTTTCTGCTGGAGATGTATTGGTAAATTTGGCATGTATTGCTGATATGTAGGCTATTGTGTATCTGTTGTATGAACTCGTACGGCATACTCTTTTTTACTGTGTGATTAATGAAATAGAATAAGGAGGTAGTTTGAAATAATGTTAAACCTATGCATCTTTAATTCTTTTAATCCTTACCTCTATGATTCTTTGGAACTGGTTTACCCTTCTTGAATAAAATTTGGCGGGTGTCTTTTATGAACCTCTAGTGCAGCATGATATATAAATGTAATGCATTATATAACACAGTATATAATGAAGAAACATAGTATCGATTCTCGGTAATAAAAAATTTAACTTATTTAATCATGACAAGAAGGTGCACACACGTGCACAAAACATATAGACAAGTTAATTAGAGGTTTAATATTCTAAGTAGCATACTAAGATGCATAGCATGTCTTCTTTGCCTGCTCGAACAAAATACTAAGAACTAGCGCCTTCGACTAAATGAATGAATCTTCATCTTCTTCAGATTCTCTATTGTTTTTATCTAACTATGAAGACCTTAAATGTTCAAGGAGCTGCTTGCCGAACTTGTTCTGTTTATAAAGAACAAATTTACCATGCCATCCAAATAGAGAATCAAATAATCAATTGAACTTGGTAGGATTCAAGAGATCCCGAATGAAGATATAATTAAATCCCATAGCTTTTATGCCAAAATCTGCTCTCTAATTATTGAATTTTCACATGCAGAATCTCTTACAATAACCTTTTTTTTTTATTTTTATTTTTAATATTTCATTTTTATAGTTTTTATCATCTGCTTGTCATTTATAGCATATGCTAAATAATCTGTAAATATTTTGATGTCACAGATTGATGCAGATGATGAAATTGTTGTAATGCTGCATAAGCATATCATTGTGGATTACCAACAGAAAAAGGTAACTATTACTTGAATTTTGCACCTCCTCTTGTATGTTTAAACTTTAATCCAGTAACTTTCTTGAACTTTTTCCCTTAATGGTTGATTGGGCTAGATACATCGTATCTCAGAAATTTTGTTAAACTTTTTTTTTTAGAATTTTGTAACTAGTAACAGATTGGAAAGAGCGTGCTTAACCTTGGTTAGGTGATTTGAGAAACTAAGAGTTGGTTTTGCAAATTATTTCCATTGTTAAGCCATCCCATAATGTCTTGAGTGTACATGAATATTTTAAAAGGATTTTACTTTTGAACCAGGCATGTGTGAATAATTTTGTTCAACAGAAAACCATTTTCAACCATCTGTATGTCATGATTGCAATTGCGAACTTTTTATCCCTTGGTGAGCATCGCAAGAAAACTTTTAATTACTCGGTATGATATGCAAAAGATTTCTATTTGAATATGCATGCATATCCAGGAAACATGTCCCCGAGGAAGGTAGCGTGGTGGCATAGCTTTGAATTTTGATGTTATGTCCTCAGAAAAGATGTTTCTAGTAGGTTGACTGATCTTCTCAAATATTACCAGCCATTCACTTTGGTTAAAGCAGATTAATTCTTGCTGTTATGTTGTGGTGGCTATTTTTCCACTGATGTTACTGGTTTATTTTTTTTTATCATTTTTCAAAATAAATAAAAAATTACATTTAACAATGAACAGATAGGTTTGTTTTTCATTTATTAATAGTATTCTGATTTGTAAGAATTGATTTCAGGGCCATGAGCTAGTACTGCATGTCTTGTACCATCTGCATGCTTTGACAATGTCTGATTCAGTTGAAAACCGTACATTTGCTACTGCCGTATACGAAAAGTTCCTCTTGGAAGTGGTAGGCACCTATTTTTCTGTTTCCACCTTGTTTTAATTTGTATGAGAAGTGGATATATTATGTCTTTTAATTGCAGGCTAAGTCTTTGCTGGAATCCTTTCCTGCCTCAGACAAGTCGTTTAGTAGACTTCTTGGTGAAGTTCCAATTTTGTCTGACTCCACTTTGAAACTACTTCATGATCTATGCTATTCTGATGTTATTGATCAACATGGGAAAGATGTTCGTGACGTTGAGCGCGTCACTCAGGGCCTTGGGGCTGTTTGGAGTTTAATTTTGGGGAGGCCACATTATCGACAAAGCTTTTTAGATATCACTTTGAAGGTAACTTGGATTGAACTTTGAATAATCCAATTTATTAAAATTTTCGATTTATCTGTAGGTATTGTTTGTTTGTTGGGTGTGCTTCTCTCTTAAAAAAAACAGTATAGAGGTGGGGAAAATGTCCCAAAAAGAACTTTTATTTTAATCCAGGTGATCAGGGGAATAAAGAATTACTGTTTACTGATGTTTTGTGAAATGGCTAGTGAATATATAATGTTTTACCTTTGTTCATAAATGGATGTATGGGTATGAAAGAAATTTTATGAACCAGACCAAGAATTTCTTGCATTCAAAGGGAATAATACCATTATGTATGAGGATGTATAGCTAGATTGTCTGTAGAGATGACAGTGTTGAAGGTTTAGCAATTTAGAATCCAGTATCATGGAAGTTTTAAAAATGACCTATGGTCCTCTACAAAGTTAGGTGTAATTGTGTAATAGTGATTATTTTAGGGAATTGTTATTAGCACTCCAAAAATCTCATTCTACACTCCTCACAAGTGTATTTTTCTTTCTAATTATATAAAGTTTGGAGTGTAAAATGAGATTTTTGGAGTGCTAATAACATTTCCCTTATTTTATTATATTATCAAGAACGAGTTATTTATGTCTCTCTCTCTCTCTCTCTCTCAGACACACACGCACACAAGTACACACACATACATACAAGTGAAACTTGATAGCTGGCGTTCTTATATGCTAGCCTGCTGCATCATAAAACCAGCAACTGTATTCTACTTAAAGGTTCCATCTAGCCTGCTGGCAATGTTGAGGGTTGTACCAAAGACTAGGAAGTTATGATTGATTTCTGTACTAGTCATTAGCATAGAGTTAGTATGGGTACATGGCCAGTTTTCGTTTTGTATTCTTTAAGTACTAAAAGATATGCAAAAGGAATAAGATACTTGCATCCAAAATTTTTTGTTTCTTTGTAGCTAGAAGAAAAAGAAACGTTCCACAAGAAGGTTCTTTGGAGTGTTGTAATTTTGTGATGTTTTCTCATGTTGATGTATTACATATATGAAATTTTTCACAGTAACGGGTAGTCTGGGTTTAGTCTTATTTTGATGTGCTTGTCTTCTGTATGAAAACTGTTTCTACTCATGTAGTCTGCTTCTTGAGCTATTTAATACATAACTCAAATCTGTGTTTTTTTAATAATTTTTTTTATGAAAGAGTGCATAACTCAAATATATATTTTCTGCAGTGTGCTGTTCATCCACAAGATGAGATCCGAACCAAATCTATCCGGCTGGTATGGGATTTACTTTTCAAATGATATCTGAAGTCTTCTAATGGCCTGGTTTCAAGAAATTGGCTGGGTCCCTTTTTTCACTTAATTTTCGCCTGACTTGAAAAGCAAGATATGTAGTCAGTTTTCTATTTTCTGATAATGCATCAAGTCATTTTTTTGTTTCTGTCCAACAGGTGGCAAACAAACTCTATAAGTTGAGTTACTTATCAGAAATGATTGAGAAATTTGCGACAAATATGTTGATGTCAGCTGTTGAACAATCTCCTTCGGGTATAGAGCATTCACAATCCGAGTCCACAGGACAAAGAGTTGAAGGAATGGTATGCTTCTTTCACTTGCTCCTCTATTTCCTTTCTTGTCCATGCAACTGCATGTTGCAACCAGCTGTGAGAGATCTTGTATGGTGAACAGAGTCTCTTTCTTTTTATCTACTCGGTCACCATTCTTTGGTAAATGCCACAAACAATATAGCAGTAACAGCATATCAATTGGCTAGACTGAAATTTTACATTTGAAATTCCTTTGGTATTTTGAGCTTAAATGATTTTGATACCTGATAAGCCAAAATTTCTGAGTTGCCTTCTCTCATGTTTTATGGCTTTGGTTTCTAAAGGCAGTGATGTCTTTATGAATCATTGGATAGCATGGTCATGTCCTGATTTTACTTGTTATTTGATGGTTGCTCTTATTATCTTCATAGTTCCTGGGGATTCCCATACTAAATGTCTCCCATTTAAGTTGCCATTTTGTGCTTGGTGATATTAGCTTCTTCAGTTATTTGTGGGGGATAGCTTCTACGTTTAGCATACCACGCACAATTAAAGTAGTATCTGCCTTGAACGTCGCTAACATCTCTCGCCCCCAATCCTTTTCAGGTTGGAAGCCAAGAAACATCGATTGGTGATTTTGAAACTTTGGAGTCCGGAAATACTGAAAATGATTCCACCAGAAAGGATCAACCAGTATCAGCCATGTCATTTCCTGAAGTTCAACGACTCATTTCTTTGTTTTTTGCTTTATGTACAAAGGTTTGTCTATGATTTCTCATGACTGGTATAGACTAGCAACTTGTCATAATTGTTTTTTTCCTTGCGACACTAATGTGGGTTCTTTTCATTTCTATTTTAATACTTGCAGAAACCTAGTCTTATTGAACTTGTATTTAATACTTATGGACATGCCCCAAAAGCTGTAAAGCAGGTGAGACTCTCGTTGCTTCTGTTTAAATGTTTGTAGTAATTGGTAGCATGTTAGATGAGCTAATATGTTTAGTATATTACTTTCCATGGTTGGCAACTACTTAATGCATATACTTTGTTATAGATCTACAAAATCTGAGTTCGGGTTAGACTGTTGTGCTTAGTTCACCCAGCCAAAATTAAACTGTTAAAAGTAAACATCCGGAAAAACATGAGAAATAAAGGTACCAGTCAAATTAATTATTACATGATGGGCCCCACCTCAATTCTCTCATGCTCTTACCTTAGTCTCAACACTCGCCAGTTCCTGACGACCTGTATGTTGAGAGTGAATCCCACATTGGGGACAAGAGGGACCATGCATGTGTTTATAAGTAATTGGGATACTCCCATATTGACAATTGGTTTTATGGTGGAACTTTAATTTTCTTCATGGTATAAGAGCAGGTTGGCCTTGTGAACCCCAACAGCCACACGTCCTCCACGTCACCCGATTTGTGTTGTACACATGTTAGGCTTGAAAATTCGCCACACGTGAGGAGGCGTGTTGAGAGTGAATCCCACATTGGGTAAAGGAGGGACCTTGCATGTGCTTATAAGTAATTAGGCTACGCCCCATATTGACAATTGGTTTTATGGTGGAACTTCAACTTTCTTCACTTTATTGCCACCGTCCCTAACACCAGCTCCAAGCCACTTAACTGAAACAAATGCACAGGGCAAGAAGATGCAGAACCGAAATTGACCTTACCC
>JAOTRO020000022.1:1392467-1407877 GCA_028566515.2 Pyracantha coccinea | reverse complement strand
GAAAAGTCCAAAAAAACTTCTCTTTTAATGAAAAGCCATTTTTAAATGTATAGTGATTAGTACCCGTTAAAGGTTAAAATGTGATTTTTTCGTTAAAAGTGAGAGGTCTTAGGTTCGAATCTCGTGGATAGTGAATTCAATACCAAATTAAGATGTTCAATGTGTAGCTTAGCCGAACTCCCCATCCCCCCTAGTGTAAAAATATCGATGTACTAAAAAAATAAGGAAAACTAACGAAAGTCCAAAAAAACTTCTCTTTTAATGAAAAGTCATTTTTAAAGGTATAGTGATTAGTACAAGTTAAAGGTTAAAATGTGATTTTTCCGTTAAAAGTGAGAGGTCTTAGGTTCGAATCTCGTGAATAGCGAATTCAATACCAAATTAAGATACTCATTATGTAGCTTAGCCGAACTCCCCATCCCCCTAGTGTAAAAATATCGATGTACTAAAAAAAAAAGGAAAACTAACGAAAAGTTCAAAAAAACTTCTCTTTTAATGAAAAGTTATTTTTAAAAGTATAGTGATTAGTACCAGTTAAAGGTTAAAATGTGATTTTTCCGTTAAAAGTGAATAGTACCGAGAGTATTTTGTTAAAACTCCCAAAAAAAATATAATCTCTAAAGTAGATTTGAGAACTACGCAAAGAGTTTGAATGGATTTTAATTAATTATTATTTGAGCAGACTCAAATGCCTGTATTTCAAAATTTTAATAAAAGTGAGACTAAAGTATTTAGTATGTGGCAAACAAAAGTTAGCTGTTCGACATTTCCCTAATTAATAACTAATGAGGTACAATATTATGTGTTAAGAGTTATAATTAGCTTGTCTTTGAAGATATGTACATGATGACATATAGTCGGCAGCCGCAGGGCCAGCATACATTATGATAATCGTAAACAATTCAATGGAGGTCAATGAAATATATATACCGTCGAATACAGAAAGGAAAGTATGTGCTAAAACAAAATAATTCCGTGCTATTTTCAAAGTCTTGATGTAGAATGGTGGACTCTCTGAGACCATCCCAAGTCGCAAGCAGAGGGACCGCCCTAAAGCACAGGTGTATGAGACGTATGAGATTACACAAATGCAGAGACACAGAGAGATGGAGGAGAGAGAGAGTTATTTCTCACACTAACTTTAAAAATCCACAGTCAATGGGTACCATTCGAACCCTCCAAATGGACGGACCAAATCCAAAGACACCACCGAATGTGGGGACCTTAATTTAAGCTTACCACTATCAATGGTGCACAAGCACACTAAACCCTAATAATTGTTTCCCAAAAAAAAAAAAAACCTAATAATAATTTGGACAATTTCCAACCCAACTATTTAGCCTAGGCTCTCAAAACCCCTATTATTATAGCCTTTTTTTGTTTCCTGAAAATATTAGAGAAACTACGTTCATATATTTGCAAATAACATATTTTCACTTAATAAAATCAACTATCAGAACTATTCAATTTATTAATCTTTATTTGACAATCAATATTACAAAAAATCATTCTGATTAAAGATCGTTTAATCATTTAAACGTATTAAATACATGAAAGGCTCATCATGAATATATTACTTAATACCTACACCGTCGATTTGTTTTACACATTTGAATTACTAAATAATCTCATATTATAGAGATGATTTTTCAATGAAGATTAAGAAATCTGATTATAAAAGTAGTATGGTTAAGATACGTTATTTGCAAGAGGTGAATGAGCTCATCCCCAAGGGGCTCCCCATATTTTTTTTTAACAAACGATATTATCTACACCAATGGAGAGCGAGTATGCTTAGCCTCACAATTGGCTAGCACTAATGTTATTCAAAATTGTCTTTGGCGAGAATAGAACCTAAGACCTCTCACTTACAAGTGAAAAAGGAATATCACTAGACCGTAGTACTAAGTATCAAGGCTTCCCCTAACATCCTTAATGAATTTATCTATTATGTATTTATTTTATGCCTAATTTATCGCATGCTATAAAACACTAATATGATATAAATATGTGATATTCTAACATTATTTTTTGCTTTATTTGCATTTTAAAGTAAATTCGGTTTCATAACTGTTTGAATTCCTTACCTACCATTTTGTGTCTTTGACCACACATGTTTTGCTTTTGCACAAAGTTTTCGTTTTGACTTTGGTCCTCACCCTTCACTGTAGTATTTTATCTACTCCAATCACCTTTTTGATGTTCCCCCCACCGACCCCCTTCCTTTTCACTGATTCATATATACTCTCCTCACTAACCATTTCTCTCTATAACCACCCAAGTACCAAACCCTTTTGGTCCAATTTCTCTCTCAACTCCCCTGCAACCAAAACTAGGAGCTACAAATCGAGAGAGAGAGAGAGAGAGAGAGAGAGAGAGAGAGAGAGAGAGAGAGATGGCAGGCCAGTTTCAGAAGACTAGCATGTATATAGAGCACAACCCTGCAATAATCGAAAACGGTGACTTTCACAAGAACGTGGACGACGATGGCCGTCCCAAAAGAACCGGTATATATATATACACAGTTGTCGTCCAAGAGATTTGAACTCAGAATCTCGTTTAACTGTTTAATATGAAATACATGCATGTATTCACATATATACTTACGTGACTTTGTGGTTTTGTGAAATTTTGAAGGGACATGGTTGACTGCTAGTGCACATATCATAACGGCTGTGATAGGGTCCGGGGTGTTGTCTCTGGCATGGGCAATAGCTCAGTTGGGATGGGTTGCAGGGCCTGCTGTTCTCATGGCCTTCTCTTTCATCACCTACTTCACCTCCACTCTGCTCGCCGACTGTTACAGGTCTCCCGACCCTGTCAGCGGCAAAAGAAACTACACCTACATGGATGTCGTACGAGCCAATCTAGGTAATATACATATTATCCTCTTATTTACGTAATTATATTATTAGTTTATATTATATTAATCAAAGGTCACGTAATTAATATGGCGATTTTTGTCGGGTTTTGTTTGAGCAGGAGGCAGAAAAGTGCAGCTGTGTGGATTGGCTCAGTATGGAAATCTGGTTGGTGTTACCATCGGTTACACAATTACTGCATCCATCAGCATGGTGTAAGTAGCCGCATCCGCAGCCGCTCGCATTAGCTTAGATATTCAACAAATGACTACTACTTTTTTGACTTACTTAGTATTTATGTGAAAAGGATCTCTATTTCTATTATACTTTTTCAACGACACGAGTAAGATTCGCAGAATTTGTTCACCAAATCATGCGCACGAACCTATCTATCTATGTGTTAATATATTTATTTATATATACAAATAATAAACTCGTGCTTCATAATTTGACCATAAAATGAGATAGGCAGCCAATGATATCTGTATTTTAGATTAGTTGAGTATAGAATATTATTGAAATACAATATTTGGTTGTGTGTAAGCCATTTTTAATTAGAATCTCAGTTCATTACACGATAAGACCTTTAAATGTGAAAAACTCTTATATTTTATAACAAATAAAAAAAAAACAGTGAAATATTTAAAAGGTTCTAAACGAATTTTGGTACTTACGCTGGTTCTATATATACCGCTCTTTCTTTAATAAAACAGAATTTCTTGTAAAAAGATGAGCAAGATTGCAATAGCCTTTCTTTCTTTTGTTTTCATTTTTTTGAGTGAAATTAACTTTGAGGTTTTGTAATAATGCAGGGCGGTGAAGAGGTCGAATTGTTTTCACAAGCATGGTCATCATGTCAAGTGTCACACATCAAATAACCCTTTTATGATAATCTTTGCTTGCATCCAACTCTTTCTCAGCCAAATACAAAACTTTCATAAACTCTCGTGGCTCTCAATACTTGCAGCCGTCATGTCATTTGCCTATTCATTAATAGGCCTTGGCCTCTCCATAGCAAAAGTTATAGGTAATATTAAACCCTAATTCCCTAATGTATTCAAATATGAACAGATGATATATATATATATGTATATATATGTAATATGTGTATATAAATGGATAATAAAACTTGTTATTGTATGGAAAATGAATTAGGTGGACCACATGCAAGGACAACGTTAACCGGAACTACGGTTGGGATAGATGTGTCGGCCTCTGAGAAAGTTTGGAAGACATTCCAAGCCATTGGAGACATTGCCTTTGCTTATGCTTACTCCACCGTTCTTGTAGAAATACAGGCAAGTCACTCCTTACCTATATATCTTCACCTTACATATCCATACACATACAAACCTAGTCTATAAACCCTACCGTATTGTGCCTACTAGAATTAAATCGACTTATTTTACGAAAGTTTTTATTTTATTAGAAAGGTGTTATGTTTTAATTTTGTAAGAGATGTAATCAGTAACACTTGTCGGACAAAATTTTAACTATATATACATACTAACAAATCTTTGGTGTGACAAGTTTATTACTACTTATGCATCACTTGGTATTTGTGTAGATTTTAGAAAACTTTTAAATGCAACTGTTACATTTATACTATAAATATTACTAATTCATGCATTAGAGTGTTCTCAAAACATAATCTCAATTAGCTAGCAACGCTGCTAATTGTTTAGCGTGAAGCGCAAATGATCAAAACAATACGAACGCGGGGCTTGCTAGGGCGTGCATGTTTGTCGGAGATCAATGATTTAGTTACATATGTCATATGCATGCAGCGTGGCTTGTTTTGTCCTTGCCAATCGAAACAAAATATTTTGGCACCATATTACTTTACGTGTGCAACTTGATATGCGTGCCCGGTTAAATGTTGGGGTGACACAATCATATATATATAGAACTATAAAAAAATTTAAGATAGGGTCGATATATGGAGTCCAGATGTAGGTCGGAAATTAAATTATGCTCTCTTCAATCTTAACTCTTATCTCGAATTTATCTATGATCTGTCTTAACAATTATCGGGAATTTAAACACAGAAAACTGCAATTGTTTGTTTACGCATTTTTTTGAGAGAGGATCCTCGCGGGATCCTCTTTGTGAGGATCCGGAGATCCTCCAATTACATTCGTTGATTGTATATTGTGCGGTTAGTTTTCGTCAAATACTATTTATATTCAATTTTAAATAAAAAAATTTATAATAATTTTTGATCCACGATGTACAATGAACGAATGTGATCTAAGGATCTCCAGAATCCTCACAAAGAAGATCAGGCAAGAATCCTCTCTTCATTTTTTTTTTAATATATACGGGTCTCACATGCATGGTTATGAACCATTCTTATTGAAGTCTGTTTTATGTCAATTCAGTGCGTGGAGATATTTCTTTTACTAGATACATATAAAATCCATCTTGTCGTAGAAAAACATGGAAGCGTGGAGTGTCTGGCTTTCTGCATGGATCTTTCTTGATAATTTACTCAATAATTAAGCAAGTGGCAAATTGGATTTAGGTTTTATCCGAAGTTAGCCAGCTGAGAAAAACGTAAATGTGGTCCGATAACCTAAAGTGAGAAACTGTTTTGGAATGGAAGTGGTCCGGTAACCTCTCCATTCTAACAAAAAGACAATTAATAAATGTTACAATTTTTTTTTTGCATCACCGAAATGGAATATAATTTGGAAGCTTTACGTTGTAGGTAACCATAAAGTTAAATAGTTCAAAATTTCCAGAAAATTAAGTACCTTTAAATGAAAAGTTAAAGCGGCATGTTTAAATCAGTTGCTGAAAGTATTATTTATCTTCTTACATTAAAGTCTCTTTTTCATAAATTAGAGTACTTTAAAATATCATCTTATAAAAAATAAAAAAAATGAAATGCTTAGGCCTTTATGCTTGATGTCCTTGTTTGTAAAATACGATATCATTTTGTAAGAAAATGAAGAGTTAAAAGTTAAAACATGTTAATTTCTTCTAATCTAATATATAGCCTGCCACATACGACTAAAGAAAAAAGATTTTTGCGAAATCATTTTCTCCTTCTTTATGCTAATTTTGTTTATTTTTTTCTTAGTTGATTCCATCTAAAATTAAAAATTAAAAAAAGAATCACATCTCACTAAAAGTATGTTTTTTAATTTTGTTATTAGAGAATATATATATTATGTTTTTTTATTTAACTCTTTTGACCGTACAGCCCACTTTATAAAAGATTCCAAGAGGACCATCATCAAAGGTGGTCCACAAAGGTAAAATTTGGGCCGTCAAATAAGGTGGACCTTATAAAAAAATAAGAAAAAAGATATGAAATTCTTTCTACTTTTCTTGTCGTCCATCCTTTTTTCTTTTTATAAAATAAGTTATGTCGTTGTCATTTGTCACGTCTTTCTCCTCCGAAATATGAGACATGAAATCTGAACGAATGAATGGCCGTTTTGTCGAATCTCTTTAAAGTTATTCATTATTGAACGGAACTCAGCATCTTAAAATTAGACATAAATTTTAAGGAATTTTAACAAAAAATTTCAGGTAATATTCATTTTATCGAAAAATCATATTTTTACATTAAAAATTCAATTCTAGTACTATTCATCTTATGATTTATTTTGTCTTTATCGTTAAAATTTAAAGTTTTCAAGTCATTTTCTTTAATTTTCCTTAAATTCTATACCATAATAAAGATTAAAGGAAAATGTGCATATCATGTCTTTATTTTCTTTTTGTTTTGATTGTTTTTGGCATGATTCTTTGTTTCTTTGATTTTGGGTTAGGTTGCATATACTACCCTATGATACAAATCTTATACAAGATATAACTATTGTATTTCTAGACCAAGTGATGCTAGAAAGACTATCTACTTAAACTATATTTTGTAGATGGTCTCCTTAGCTTTTTCCTTTTGGAACACTCCTATTGTAACATCTAACTGTTTTAATTTTCTATATTACTCAGTAGTATGTATTATAGAAGAAAATTTGGTTTATTTGTGGCTATACCTACAATTAGTGACTTGTTAGAAAATTGCTTTTGAATTGAGTAAAAGTGCTTATGACAATTTTAAAAAAGAACATCTCTTATTAAGTTTGACAGAAAAACTTTATACATTTTTAGGTTGGAATTTTTAATATAAATGGTGATATATTATAATAAAAAGCAAGTAGCTTCACACCAAAAGAGTCTAAAACAAGGGGTAGGTGATCACCATCCAAGTGTTTGCTAGACAAGTCATTTTCTCATTACAAAAAAGGTGATGTGTATTTAAAATAATAACACAAACTATTTATCTAGTTTCTGCACATTTATTTTTAATCTTATTTGTTGTTTTCCGTTTAATTTGCTCAATCTGATGACAAAGGATAACCTTGAAAGAGATGTATGAAAATCATCTCCCGTAGTAATTACTAGAGACACTGCTGAAAGGGAAAATTTATAGGTTGTGGAATCCAGACTTCTAAGAATAATCCTAAAAGATTATGGTTGTGGCTCATGGAATTGGCCTAATTGCAGGACACACTGAAATCACCCCCGGCAGAGAACAAAGCCATGAAGAGGGCAACTAGCATTGGCATTGCGACCACCACCCTGTTCTATGTTCTCTGCGGTTGCGTTGGTTATGCAGCGTTTGGGAATGATGCACCCGGAAACTTTCTCACCGGTTTCGGATTCTATGAACCCTTTTGGGTTGTTGATATCGCCAACATTTGCATCGCCATCCACCTTATCGGTGCTTACCAGGTAATTAAGCCCTTATTAACCATGACTATGTTGGGTACCATCGTTCTAGTGGAGGTGGAATAATCTATCTATCTAAGGTGAATCGTCGATTTAGTCATTGAATTAACAACTGAGTAAAAATTAAATCTCTAAACTATTATCTCGGTAAAATAAGTTCCAAAACTCATAAAAAACTGCTAGTTTCATCCCTACTATTATATTCAAAACTAATTTATCTAATTTTTTTGTCAACTTAAGTCACATGACTTGCATGTGACACATTTTAAAGGTAATACTATTATTTTCTTGCCTGAGTCCTTAGCATTGCATATTAGTTGCAAATCTATTTTTTTTTTGTTTATACTCCAAAGTTGTCTCTCTTTACTCTTTTTTCAAAAAAAAAAAACATAATTCCTTGACTCATGAAAAACCACCATATATCCTCCAGAGTCTATCACATGCAAATCACGTAACTTAAATTGACTAAAAATTGAATATAATCGCTTTGAATCTTATATTAGGCATGTACCTGACAGATTTTATTTAGTTTACGGACTGATGTTTCCAAAACAAGAGTTTAGGGACCTAATTTTTAATCTCGTAATAATTCAGAATCTAAATTGGCACATCAATGATCTACCCATGCATTTACACATCTAAATGAAATATACCTGTATTAGAGAGATGGTACACAATACGACTGGTAGTTGCGACGGTATAAATAACACCTTTTACTTTTTCTTATACTAATACAAGACCGCGTGCATGACATGATCATCTTCTTCAGGTCTTCTGCCAGCCCATATTCGGGTTTGTGGAAAGCAAATGCGCCAAACGGTGGCCGGATAGCAAGTTCATCAACAGCGAGTACCCCATTAACATTCCGTTTTGCGGTCAATTCTGCGTCAACTCCTTCAGATTGGTGTGGAGGACTGCATACGTGGTGATGACCGCAATCATGGCCATGTTGTTCCCGTTCTTCAACGACTTCCTGGGATTGCTCGGAGCAGCCTCGTTCTGGCCGCTGACAGTCTACTTCCCGATAGAGATGTACATGGCAAGGAAAAAAATGCCCAAGTTCACTTTCACCTGGACTTGGATGAAGATTCTGAGCTGGGTGTGCTTGGTGATTTCGCTTGTTGCAGCTGCCGCATCCATTCAAGGTCTGGCAACCGATGTCAAGAAATACAAGCCCTTCCACACTGAGCAATAGTAGTCCCTTTTCCCTATTTATATAACATATATATAGATAGGTTTGAGTAGTGTGTGATTAATTGTTTCCAGCAATAAAGTCTGTAATTTTCAACATCTCCTAAAGTTTGAAGCTATCAAACTGGTCAGGGTTGCAATGTATTTCTCAAACAAGAGAAAAATTAAACGGAAGGAACAACCAAAATAAAGGAATGTGGCTTAGGGAAACAATATTTGAGAACAAACAGTTTCGTAAATGCGTATATCTTTAAGCTAACAAGATAGTACTATATACCATAACACACCCTCCAGTTACTCTTAATTCATTTATGAAGGCTTTTCGGTAGGGCAAGTTGGACTTCCCTTATTTCCAGTCAACCGAACCAAACTCTTAACCTAGCCTAGACCTAATTCTTTTTCCCACTTATCCTCCGAGGTCTCACCATTATCCCCAGGGGTTTCGATACCGCTCAACTTTCTCAATAGGTAAACGAAACTGAGCTAGTTTCTCTATAAATGGCAACGACAGATGAGTCAGATGGGTCAAACTTTAAACACTATGTTGTGCTTTATGCTGATCATAACATAAAAATGTTTACCCTACCGGAAATAAATAAGACATTATATTTAAACAAGAATATTTAAGCACAAAATAAAAGAAAATAATTACACAACACCATCCACCGTATTGTCACCATGGATCCAAGGTTAAGACATGTAACAACTTGCCTCTGTAATTAATCAGATTTCAGTATAGGCACAATGGAGGTTATAGATTCTATGTTGCATGTTACAATCTATAGTTAGGGAGAAAAAGAAGCCGACTACGAAAGACAGCATACAAACCTGAACCTTAACTCAAACTGTTCTAATCAAGGCATTCACTTCAAAACAAGGTAACCAAATGTTTGCCAAACACAAGTGTAAATATCTGAACTCATCTAAGCACCTGACAAGGACAGGGTTTGTTTACTGTTCTGATATTAACGTTAAAGTCATTAATTGGAGTCCTACTGAAAAGGGATAGTTCAGCATGTACTAGGAAGTAGGAAGTAATGGTAAGGCATGTTTCATTGCGCAGACGCACACAGAAATGAATGAAAGACAAAGTTGTGATGCTTTCTGAATTTTATTTATTTTTATTTCCTTTCGAGAAAAAAATAGTTGACTGGATTTACCTAAAATTGACATGGCAAGGTTATCTAACATTTTATATAAAAGTTTCACACATGCTCAGATACACAAGACAGTTTAGAATGTGATATTAGAACTTTCTCGAAACTTACTGCAACCTCATTATCCAAGCCAATCTTTTCTTCAACTTTCATGGATGCCAAAAAGGATCCTCGCATAACTTGAGAAGGAGGAATGCTCTTCATGTATGGACCAACGAATTTGCACTGTTAGGTTCAGAAATCTCACGATTATTGGGACTGCAACATTATGGTTCTGGGGATCTAAATCTTCAAAGTCTTCAGCTGATAAACTGTTTTCAAATAGCAGACGTTACAAACTATATGGAGTGTTCTTTCATGCAACTTAGCGAGAGCAAGAGAGACCTGACTTATAACAAAAGCGTAATTTGATATTATTGTGCTACAGTGTATTTGTATATAATACCAACTTCCATATATTGTGCTATTTGTGCTATAAATATACCCAGTTATGATGACCAAATTAAGAAGAAGAAAAGTATTACCCTAAATCAAGAAGATTGGGTCTCACTCATCACAAATGCTTGAATAAGACTCTGTGCAGCGTGCATTTGTTCAGGTGTTCCGGATATTATAATAACAGTTTCAACTGCTCCAGTCTTGGGCTCGGTAATGGTAACTTTTGCATCAGAAATCTGGAACAGTGTTGGTCATATTAAAAGTGTAAATGCTATGCAACAAAGCATGTTCTTACTAAATGGAGCTGTAGAATCATAAACAATTAAATATATGTGTCTATATTTACGCTTCCAAATTCCAATAAAATTGTAAGTTGAACTTTATCATGCAATGAAAACCAAGCACACAGTAAGCAAAGGACAGGCCAATCGAATTTGAGGTTTTTTTACAAAAATAATAACGATAATTGGCATATTGCGAGCAGCTCAATTTATTTTCAAGCACAAGGCAAGGCCTGTTGCATATAACACCCAGCATAGTGAGATCCACTTAATGTAGTGTACGAATTTAAACTTGATTATGCAAACAATTGAAGAATATTGCAATCCTAGACTACCCTCTTCTGTCCTCTCTCGCAGCCCTCTTTCTTTCTTAGTTTCACCTCTCTTCTTTCTCCATATTTCTATCTATCTATGCCACTCCATCGGTTTTAGTTCAGCTGGTGTATCCTGACAATTAATTTATTTGTGTTGATTCTAGACATAAGTAGACTATGTCTGAAGCAACAAACATAGGTTCTCTAATTAACATTGTGCAAATGCAACAGAAAAAAGTTGGTGACCTAATATTGTGGAATTAGGAGTAATGGGGAAGGGCGATTATGAGCAGGCAAACGTCAATCAGGTGGGAGCAGTTTTTCTGAGCAGATGTACACTATGCCATATACTTACAGGGTTCTCAGTCATTAATTAAATTTATAACTAAAAGGGAAGTAAGGTCATGTATTTCATCCCATTTCCAAATATCCTCACAGCCCTCTATTTAATAATATGTTATTAATCCATGTTTTCTTCCTTTATGCCAACATGGTCAGATCAAGAATGTACCTGACGTATTTGCTTCAAGCATTCACCATCTTCTCCATTTATAATAGGAACAAGGGAACTAGGCACAACAACTTCAACAGTGGTGTTGGGAACTATTGCTGGTTGGCTTCCTCCAAACCCTGGAATTCTTCTTTGAGAAGCACCTGGAAAGTTTGGCAAGCCTAGTGGACCACCACCTTCATGAAGTCCCTGTGGATAAGTTTGGGATAAAACGTAAATCAGCAACTTGAGTACAATTAGACTTGCTCGTTTCAAACTAACATACAGTGCAGATAAATTTCCACACATATAATTATCTCGAGATGAAACAAGCATATGATGAAAAAGTTTGAAGCACCTGACTGAAAAAATCAACAAATGTTGAAACAGATGTATGTGGAGAAATACAGAAACCATGTAAAGCAGAACTATAAGTAAAAGTTTCTAAAACAACTAAATACCTGATGGCCCCAAGGTCTTCTCTTGGATAAATGTGGGCAGGCACCTAACCTATGAATACTGTGCATAAAGGGAGCATGATCGTCGTGAGGATGAAAACTACCATGAAGGGGCAGGCCACCAACAGCATCAAACTTGTGCAACAATGGGCCTAAATTAGAATGCATTCATGGAGGTGAGAAGTCCCTCCTCAGATATGATTGAAATGGAGGTTGATCCAAAAATGCAGGATTTTGATGATAATGTATAGAAGGAAATGCATCACAGAAAAAGTGATGCCGCAACCTAGTGGTAATCTGCAGAAGAGCATCTTTAATGGCCTCAAATTCTCCATTTATCTGTAATAAGAGGAACCGTTTAACAGCAAGCACAGCTGATCAGAAAGAAAAGGCCGAGTTTGTTAAATATGATAAAACACGGAACACTTGCGTGCAAACAAAGACAGCATTCCTGGACTATTAATATCAACAACATGCACAAATCCACATAAAGTTTACAGCAACTAAACCGAGAAGCGAAAGCAGCCACTTCACATAATGATACCCAAGATAAAGATATGGCCAACCTTTTCAGACTCAAAGAACCACGCATGCACTAAGGAAAACACACCTGAACAACTTCTTCATCAACTGAAGCGCATCTCGGAATTTGATCCTTCCCCATTATACGGATATGAGCCCTAGATAACCTTCTCATCTCCGCAATAATGGTACCACCCTTTCCGAGGAGACAAGCTATTTGATTAGAGGAAACAAGAAGCCTCGCCATCATGGATTGTTCCTTGCTATTAGGTATAGCCCTGAATATCCTACTTTGCACACGAATAACGGCATCTTGGACAGGTGATATCCTATCATCTGGGTGCTGCAATAGTTAATTGTATGTCAAGCAGCTTTAGGTTGTGTCCGTGTGTATCCTTGTGTGTGCCTCTATTTGTCAATGTGCGTGTATCGTTTTTCTTTTGTGTGTGCAAAAAACACGTGTCCAATAAGAAGAAAAAGCCAAAACCATACCGCAGGACCAGATATAACAATAAGACGGTCGTCTGAGTCAGGCATGTCTTCCATAACCCTGATTTTGCAGCCCGTCTCTTGCTTAAGTGTCTTTATTATGGTTCCTCCCTTGCCAATTACACCGCCTACTCTCTCTTCAGGGCACAATAAGCGGAAAGTTAGGACTTCCTGAGAAGGCTTCATCCTACCAGGGATGCCACTTCCATGTAACTTAGGGTTTACTGGATGAGCAAGAAAATCTCCAGGCTGATAAATACCAGGAGCCCCTTCAGAATGGTTAGGTGGTGGATGTATTTCTGGTCTTAGAAGAGGTTGGCCGAATGACTTAGGATGTCCCAGTGGTGTTGGCAAGGGAAGCGTCACTATCATGAGGCCGATTATCCAAAAGCTGCCGGGAAACATATTCAATAGCTTTACCAACTGCATCAATGTTCCCCGAAATCTGCAGCAGAATTATCAAAATAGGATTTCCAAATAGAAATTTATGCATCAGAATCATCAACATATAAACGTAAACCAAATTCAACTGTACTGTGCAAATTTCCAATGCTTAAAGATTACATACAATGCGTAAATATTACATCCGCACTATTTCATGAGCATTTTGACAACCCTGCTGATTAAATAAAATCTGAGTGACGAAAACGTTAAAGTAGGCACAACTCACTTATTCATATCTTGACTAAAATAAAAGTAAGTACTCTGCAGCAATGGTGGATAGTATTACATAATATATAGTGATATTTGAAGTTACCTGAACTAGTTCATTGCAAACTGCCGCACATGACGGAAGTTTATCTCTGGGAAGGATCCGGATTTGTGCCCCACTTTCAGATGACATTTGTTTGATAACACTACCGCCCTTTCCCAAGAGGCATCCCACTTGAGATGAAAGGACTAGTAATCTGCAAACAAATGTCAAAGACACATTACTTTCTTGATCCGCTCCATCGCTTTCTGTTTCCCCTTCAACTATTCTCTCAAAAACAAGTTTCAGAGCCCTCAGCAAAGATGGAGATACATTATCAGATTTCAAATCTTCAAGATCAGATTTTGAATCTTCCCGAGTTTCATCCTTTTCTCTTGGCTCCTTAGTACCATCATGCTTTTCATCCACATTTGCCTCTTCAACGCCATCCTCCTTTCTATGCTCGCTACCAACATCATTCTCTCCATCAGAACCCACGACGATAACTCTTTCATCACATCCCGGGACAGCTTCCTCAATTCTGACCCTTACAAGAGTTTCTTGGAAAATCTGTGATATGACAGAGCCACCTTCCCCAGTGACATTATCAACTTTGGACGCAGGGCACAATACCCTGAAAGCAACACTGCCAGGGGAGAGTTCAGAAGCTTGATTTTCAGACTTCTGCAACTTCCCTTTCCCATTAGTCTCTGCAAGGCTGTCCTCATGTGGTCTCTTCGACGGCGTCAATGGAGCCGACATTTCCACCCAAAATTATAGCAGGCCAACAGCACTGCCATTTGCATATAACACAAAAACAATAAAACATAAGAAAAATCTAAAATTCGGATCCTCAGAAAATAGTCTCACACTGAAACATTGAATTTAAACAAACAGAGCTCTAAAAACACAGTAAACGTTACACTAACATATCCCGGTTCGAATCCCCCTCCTCGCAGTTTAGATTACATTCGACAATCGCTTGAATAAAAATAAACAAACAAATCCTTATCCCAGTTGCAAACACTTATAGTCTTTCAACACCAACGATACAAAAGCCAGCAGACATAGCATAACCCCTAATATTTTTTGTTTGGCAGCCAGGAAAATGTAGGTACAACGAAAGTTCCCTCATCTGCCCCAAATTGCAAAACACTAGAGTTCAGCCCCCAAATTGCAAAAAAAACAATAATAATAATCATAATAATAATAAAAGAAAAAGAAAAAGAAATTTGTGTCCTTGGAAATGAAGAGACAAGAGAACATGAGAGACTGATTGACAAAGTGGACTCACCGGTTGTGGTGGATTCGGAAGAAGCAGGGGTTTCGGTTTGGTCGGAACGGAAGACAGAATTTGTTCAACTCCTGGACATTGATTTTGCTTCCTTCTTCCGATGAACGAGTGTTTCCGTTTTGGGCACGCCAAAAGCATGAAATCCCTAATAAAAGTGAACCGGGTCAGGTTAAGAAGACCCGGCCCAGAAGGTTGTTCACTGTTGCACTGAAAACCAATATAAGCGAGAAAAGCTCGATCCATAACTGAGTTTTTCCAATTAAAATAAATAAATAAGGATAAATTACATAGTAGCTCCTTAAGTTTGAGGTCTATTACAATCTCATACAACAACTATAAAACATTTCAGTTTCATACATCAAGTACCATTTTATTTCAAAATAATACCTCCATTAGATTTTCCATCCATTAATCATTTAAATGCTGACGTGACTACCACATATGTGATGTGGCTGCCACGTGGTAAAAAAAAAAAATTTAT
>JAOTRO020000022.1:1379806-1392367 GCA_028566515.2 Pyracantha coccinea | reverse complement strand
TGTCACACATCAAATAACCCTTTTATGATAATCTTTGCTTGCATCCAACTCTTTCTCAGCCAAATACAAAACTTTCACAAGCTCTGGTGGCTCTCAATAGTTGCAGCCATCATGTCCTTTGCCTATTCCTCAATAGGACTTGGCCTCTCCCTAGCAAAAGTTATAAGTAAATATTTAAACCTAAACCCTAATAGATTCAAATATATACAGATGATATATCTATATGTGTATATAATTGTTGTATGGAAAATGAATTAGGTGGACCTCATGCAAGGACAACCTTAACCGGAGGAACAGTTGGGATAGATGTGTCGGCCTCTGAGAAAGTTTGGAAGACATTCGATGCCATTGGAGACATTGCCTTTGCTTATGCTTACTCTACCGTTCTTGTGGAAATACAGGCAAGTCACTAATTACCTATATACCTCCATCTAATCTCTAAACCCTACCATATATATTGTGTCTACTAGAAGTAAGATCGTTTACAAAAATTGTTATTAGAAATGTGATTAGTTTTGATTCTGTAAGAAATGCAATCAGTAATCACTACGTATTTCTTTGAGACGATAGTAAACTTTTCAAGTATAATTAATTCACGTGTTACGCGTCGTTGAAACATACTCCCTATTAGCCACTAATAAGCTAATTGTTTTACCTTGGTGCACAAATGAACATAACAATATGCGCGCACACACGGCTTGCTAGGGCGTGTTCGTTTGTCATATATCAATGACTTAGGTATATATCTCACGGAGTAGGATTTTTTTTTTCCCTTCCATTCTCCTTCCCTCTAGTCTCCTCCTCTCTCTCTTTCTTCTTTTTTCTTTCTCTCTTTCAAGAAGGCAACACAAGATTAACGTGACTTAATCGTAAACGTTTGAATAGGAGAACACTGGAGGAAAGTAAAAATGAGAAGGAAGAGGATCCAGATCCATATCTCACATGCATGCAACATGGCTTGTTTTGTCTTTCCCACAAAAATCGAAACAAAATATTTTGGCACCATATTCATATACGTGCAACTTGACATGTGTGCCCGATTAAATGTCGGGGTGACACAACTGTGCTGGTTTTCCATATTTATATAGACCTATAAAAGGTTTAAGAGGGTCGATATATGAGTCGAGGTGTAGGTTGCAAATTAAATATGCTCATTTCAACCTTATTTCAACTATATCTAGACTCAATCTATGATCAGTACTCCTTATAGTTCAAGCATTTTAACCTTCTAACCGTTTTAAAAATTGAAAAACTGGACACCGAAATTTGTTATGCTTGTTAACATATCTCTAATACAGGTATATCTCATTTACATTGATACGTTCTATGTATGTTAAAACTTGTGTCAATAAATGTGTCAGTTTGGTTTATCAGTTTTCTTTTAGTAGATACAAAAAACCCTTTAAAGCATGAACTGTCTAGCTTTCTCTCTGTGCATGGATCTCTCTTGATAATTTACTCAATAATTAAGCAAGTTGCAAACTAGTTTAAATTTTATCCGAAGTTAGTTGGAAAAAATCGTAGATGCATGTGGTCCGATAATCTAAAGTGAGAATCTAGTTTTGGAAACCTATCAATTCTAACAAAAAGACAATTTAATAAAGGTGACATAAAATTTAATTTTGTTTTCACATCACCAAAATGGAATATGTTTTGAAAGCTTTACACTGTTAACCATAAAGTTAATGGTTCGAAAATGCCATAAGGTTGTATACCTTTAAATGAAAAGTTAAAGTAGTGTGCTTAAATCAGACGGTTGTCTAAAGTAGTGTTGTCTTCTTGCATCCGAATCTTCTTTTCATAAATTAGATTACTTTAAAGTATCATCTTCTACAAAAATAAAAAATTGTTTATACCTTTATGCTTCGTTTCCTTGTTTGTAAATTAAGATAGTATAGAATATGATTTTGTAAGAAAATGAAAAGTTAAAACATTTTAAATTCTTCTAATCTTTACATATAGCATGTTACATACGACTAATTAAGGATAAAAGATTTATGCGAACTCATTTTCTCCTTCTTTATGCTTGTTTTTGTATGTCTTTTAACCCTACTTTCAGTTTACAAATTATAAATAATTAGAAAGTAGCCACTTAGTGTTGTGGTCTAATGATATTTTTTTCATTCGTAAGTGAAATGTTAGGTTCGATTCTCTCTAAAAACGAATTTGAACCACATTATTATAGCTAACTCATTGTGAGACCTAGCCTAGTTTCTCACTCCTTAATGTAGATAATATCGTTTTTTTAAATAAAAAAATTAGAAGCAGAAATCATATCTCTTCTAAAAACATGTTTTTTAATTAAGTTTTTTTTTATCAAGCGATATTATTTACATTAAGGGTTAGAGTAGTGAACTAAGTCTCACAATTGTAAGTCATAAAAATGTGGTGTAAATCCGTCGAGAATTGAATTTAAGATTTATTAATGAAGACGAATATATAATTAAGTTATTAGGGAATATATAATTGTATATGTTGGTTAGGTGGTGTCATATAGGTTATTATTTAACTCTTTTAGCCGTACATCCCACTTCATAAAAGATTCCAAGAGGACCATCATCAAAGGTGTTCCACCGAGTAACTTGGACCTTTCGAAAAAAATAATAAATTCTTTCTACTTTTCTTGTCCTCCATCCATTTTTTGTTGTTGTAGACTATAGTAAATGTCATTGTCATTTGTGTCACGTCTTTCTCCTCCCCTCCTATGAGTTATGAATTATGACGTCACATCTCCTTAAAAGTTGTTCCTTTATCAGCCGGGAATCTGCTCCTTAACCTTTGGACATGAATAATATACTAGAAAAGAAATAAAAATATTGTTTCTTTGGAGTTCGGTTATTATAATATGTATTATTTTGTGATGAGGATTTTATGCAGATTTAATCATTAGTTTGTTGGATCACTCTTTATACGTATGTTTATTATTGTGATTATTTAAATCACTCAAGTTACGCATTAATGGAAAATAAATTAGTTTTTTAAGCCTTATTTATAATTAATTAGGATTTGCTTAAAATTGTTTTTGAATTGACTAAATGCACTTTATCATAATAACGGAAAAAATATGTTTTTTACTACGTTTGACTTAATAGCTTCATAAATTATTAATTTTTAATGACATTGGTGACATACTTATAATAATAAAAAATGCACTTCTAATGTAGGTAGTTTGTCACCAAAAGTCTAAAACAAGGGGTAGGTGATCAAACTAATTTGCTAGATAAGTCATTTTTCTGCGACCTTGCAGAAAAGTTGAAGTGTACTTATTATTATAAGAAGCCTGATAAACACATTTTTTTTTTAGTTCTCAAACATCAGTTTTATTTTGTCCATTACTTTCTTTTGTTTAATTCATTATGATAGCAAAAAATAGAGTGTTTGAAAGCTAAAAAATGTGTGCGGAAATCATCACCCTATTACTATAGACTATTGAAAGTGGGACATTACAAGTTGTAGAATCCTTACTTCTAAGAATAATCCTAACGATCATGGCTGTGTGCTCATGGATTTGGGCTAATTGCAGGACACACTGAAATCACCCCCGGCAGAAAACAAAGCCATGAAGAGGGCAACTAGCATTGGCATCGCAACCACCACAGTGTTCTATGTTCTCTGCGGATGCGTTGGTTATGCAGCGTTTGGGAACGATGCACCGGGAAATTTTCTCACCGGTTTCGGATTCTACGAACCCTTTTGGCTGGTCGATGTCGCCAACATTTGCATCGCCGTCCACCTAATCGGTGCTTACCAGGTAATTAAGCATAACCATGTTGCTTACCATCATTCTAGTAGAGGTGGAACAATCTACCTTTGCAATACGACCGCCAGTAGAGATGGTATAAATAACAATACTCTTACCGTTCAGGTCTTCTGTCAGCCCGTATTCGGGTTTGTTGAAAGCAGCTGCGCCAAACGGTGGCCGGAAAGCGAGTTCATAAACGGCGAGTACCCCATTAACATTCCGTTATGTGGTCAATTCTGTGTCAACTCTTTCAGATTGGTGTGGAGGACTGCATACGTGGTGATGACGGCAATCCTAGCCATGCTGTTCCCATTCTTCAACCACTTCCTGGGATTGCTCGGAGCCGCCTCCTTCTGGCCGCTGACAGTCTACTTTCCGATAGAGATGTACATTGCAAGGACAAAAATGCCCAAGTTCACTTTCACCTGGACTTGGATGAAGATTCTGAGCTGGGTGTGCCTGGTAATTTCACTCGTTGCAGCTGCTGCATCTATTCAAGGTCTGGCAACGGATGTCAAGAAATACAAGCCCTTCCACACCGAGCAATAGTAGTACTTTTTCACTATTTATATAACACATAAACATATATACATATATATATATATATAGGTTTGAGTAGTGTGTGATTACTTTGTTTCCAGCAAAACCCTAAACTCATGAAGTCTGTAATTTTAAATATCCCCTAAAGTTTGAAGCTACCAAACTGGTCAAGGTTGCAATGTATTTCTTAAAAGAAAAGTAAACGTAATTAATCCTTGATTATGCTAACATGCCAGAGTTGGAAAAGAAAATAAAGGAATGTGGATTAGCGAAGCAATATTCGAGAACAAACATTACAATTTCGTAAATGTATATCCTTAAGCTAACAAAGATGATACTAAACGATAACATAACACCCCCGCCTGTTACTCTTAATTCATTTATGAAGGCTTTTCAGCATACAAGTCAGACTTCCTTTGTTCCGGTAGAAGGGAATCGAACCCTTGACCTATCCTAATCCTAATCCCAATCCTTTCCCCCACTTATCCTCACAGGTCTCACCGCTAAAACCAAGGGTTTGGATACGGCTGAATTTTCACAACAGGTAAACAAAATTGAGCTAGTTCTCTCTATCAATGGCAACGACGTCGAACCAGTAACACCTTTTAGTTCAAACTTTAAACACTATGTACTCATTTATATTGATCATAACATAAAAAATGTTTACCCCACCAGTCAAACAAATCCGACAAATATTTAATCAAGAACAGTTCAGCACAAATTAAAAGACAACCATTCACCATAATTGTCAACACGGATCCAAGGTTAGAACATGTCATCAACATAGCACAATGCAGGTTATAGATTCTATGTTGCATGTTGCAATCAATAGTTAGGGAGAAAAAGAAACCGAGTATCAAAGACAGCTTACAAACCTGAACCTTAACTAACAAATGTCCTAATCGAGACATTTAATTCAAACCAAGGTAACCAAATGCTTGCCAAACACAAAGTAAATATCTGAACTCATCTAAGCACCTGACTAGAATCTGGCTTGTTTACTATTCTACTACTAACATTAAAGTCATCCATCGGAGTCCTACTGAAAAAGGATAGTTGAACATGTTTTATTTCTTTTCGCCGAAGAAAAAAGAGAACAAACTGGATTTACCTAAAATTGACATGGTGAGGTTATCCAACACTTTATATCGAAGTTTAACACATGCTCAGATACACAAGACAGGTTAGAATGTGATATTAGAACTTCTTCGGAACTTACTACAACCTCATTATCCAATCCAGTCTTTTCTTCAACTTTCACGGGCGCCAAAAAGGATCCCTCGCATAACTTGAGGAGGAGGAACTCAAGCTCTTCATGTATGGACCGATGAATTTTCCCTGTTAGATTCAGATAAATCTTCTTGGAACTGCAACATTGATCTTCATCTTCAGCTGAGGTACTGTTTTCAAATAGCACATGTTACCAACCATATGGAATGTTCTTTCATTCAACTTAGCGAGAGCAAGAGAGACCTAACCAATAAAACATTTTTGCTACTATTGTGCTCCATTGGATTTGTATATAATACCAAATTCTTTAATATGCCCAATATGATGACCAAATCAAGAAGAAAATAAAGTATTACCCTAAATCACGAAGATTCAGTCTCACTCATTACAAATGCCTGAATAAGGCTCTGCGCAGCATGCGTTTGTTCAGGCGTTCCGGATATTATAATCAAAGTTTCAACTGCTCCAGGCTTGGGCTCAGTAATGGTAACTTTTGCATCAGAAATCTGGAACAGTGTTGGTCATGTTAGAAGTGTAAATGCTATTCAAAAAAGCATGTTCTTACCAAAATCATAGATAATCAAAAAATTTGTATCTACAAATACACTTCAAAGTTCCAACAAAATTGAGTTGAACATTTTCATGCAATGGAAACCAATCAAATTTGAGGTTTAGTACAAATAATATTTGGCATATTGCGAGCCACTTAATTTATTTCCAAGTAAAAGGCAAAACATGGACTGTTGCATAACAGAAAGCACCAAGGACAGTGAGATACACTTAATAACGTAGGAGTTGCGTTGATTATGCAAAACATTGGAGAATATTGAAACCCTAGCTTCCCCTCTTCTGTTCACCCTCATGTCCCTCTTTCTTTCTTAGTTTCACCAACCTTTTGTTTCTCCATTTCTCTATCCAGCTATGTCACTTCATTGGTTTTAGTTCAACTGGTATATCCCGAAAATTAATTCCTTTGTGCCAATTCAATATAGAAGTAGACTACGAAAGCAAAACTAAATTCTTTTTGCATGTGGTCCAATATCCTAGTGGATAGGGTGTTGGGTTTCTACCCATGCGTTCCGGGTCCAAAACTTCCCGCTCCCCTAAATTATTGTAACAGTTTCGAACCCTTCCCCCTCCCCTTAAGATAATAATAAAATTAAAAAAATGAAAAGACCATGAACGTAACATTCTTTAATTAACATTGTGCAAAGGCAATAGAAAAAATTGGTGACCTATTTTTTGTGGAATTAGGAGTACCGGAAGGGCGATTAGGAGAAAACCTCAATCAGCTGGGAGTAGTTTACTGAGCAGAACTACACCACCAAATACTTACAGGATTCTTAATCATTAATTTAATTTTACACCTAAAGTGGAAAGCAAACCCATGTTTCTTCATTCCATTTCCAAGTATCCTCACAGCCCTTGATTTAATAATATGGCAATGTTGGTCGGATCAAGAATGTACCTGACGTATTTGTTTCAAGCATTCACCATCTTCTCCATTGATAACAGGAACAAGGGAACTAGGCACAACAACTTCAACAGTGGTGTTGGTAACTATAGCTGGTTGGGTTCCTCCAAACCCTGGGATTCTTCTTTGAGGAGCACCTGGAAAGTTTGGCAAGCCTAGTGGACCACCACCTTCATGGAGTCCCTGTGGATAGGTTTGGGATACAAACGTAATCAGCAACTTACGTACTATTAGACTTGCCCATTTCAAACTACCATAAAATGCAGATCAACGCCATACATAATTCATGAAGTTATCCCAAGATGAAACGAGCATATGATGCAAAAGTTTGAAGCAACAGAGGAAAAAATCAACAAAAGTTGGAAAAGATTTATGTGGAGAATTACAGAAACCATGTAAAGCAAAACTATAAATAAAAGTGTCTAAACTGACTAAATACCTGAGGACCCCAAGGTCTTCTCTCGGATAAATGTGGGGGGGCACCTAACCTATGAATATTGTGCATAAAAGGAGCACGATCATCGTGAGGATGAAAACTACCATGAGGGGGCAGGCCACCAACAGCATCGAACTTGTGAAACGATGGGCCTAAATTAGAATGCATTCTTGGAGGTGAGAAGTCCCTCCTCAGATATGATTGAAATGGTGGTTGATCCAAAAACGCAGGATTTTGATGATAATTTATAGAAGGAAATGCATCACCAAAAAAGTGAAGCCGCAACCTAGTGGTGATCTGCAGAAGAGCATCTTTAACGGCTTCAAATTCTCCATTTATCTGTAATAAGAGGAACAGTTTAGCAACAACCATAGCTGAGTAGAAAAAAGGTCAAGTTTGTTTAATATGACAAAACAAGGAACATTTGCGTGCAAAAAAAGTCAGAATTCCTGGACTATTAATAGCAACATGCACATATCCACATAAAGGGTTACAGCAACTAAACTGAGAAGCAATAGCAGCAACTTCACATATAATGATACCCCAGATGGAGATATGGCCAACCTTTTCAGGCTGAAAGAACCACACATGCACTAAAGAAATATACCTGAACAACTTCTTCATCAACTGAAGCGCATTTTGGAATTTGATCCTTCCCCATTATGCGGATATGTGCCCTAGATAACTTTCTCATCTCTGCAATGATGGCACCACCCTTTCCAAGGAGACAACCAATTTGATTAGAGAAAACAAGAAGCCTCGCCATCATGGATTGTTCCTTGCTATTAGGTATAGCCCTGAATATCCTACTTTGCACAAGAATAACGGCATCTTGGACAGGTGATATCCTATCATCTGGGTGCTGCAATAGTAAATCGTTTGTCAAACAGTTTAGTTTGTGTTCATGTGCATGCATGTACATGTCTCTATTTGTTAATGTGTCTCTTTTTTTCTTATGTGTGTGCAAACAACGCAAGTCCAATAAAAATAAAAATCCAAAACCATACCGCAGGACCAGATATAACAATAAGACGATCGTCTGAGTCAGGCACGCCTTCCATAACCTTGATTTCACAGCCTGTATCTTGCTTGAGTGTCTTTATTATGGTTCCTCCCTTTCCAATTACACCGCCTACTCTCTCTTCAGGGCACAATAAGCGGAAAGTTAGAACTTCCTGAGAAGGCTTCATCCTACGAGGGATGCTACTTCCATGTAATTTAGGGTTTAATCGATGAGCAGCAGAATGGGAATCAGCAAAATCTCCAGGCTGATCAATATCAGGAGCTCCTTGAGAATGGTTAGGTGGTGGATATATTTCTGGTCTTGAAAGAGGTTGACTGAATGAATTAGATGATGGCCCGGTGGTGGGAAGGGAATCATCACTATCTCGAGGCAGATTCTCCAAAAGCTGCTGGGAAACAGATTCAATGGCTTTCCTAGCTGCATCAATGTTCCCCGTAATCTGCAGCAAAATTATCAAAATATGATGTCCAAATAGATCTTTATGCAGCAGAATTGTCAACATATTAATGTACATAAAAGTCAACTGTAACGTGCAAATTTCCAATGCTTAAATATACACCCAATGCGTGAATATTAGATCCGCACTATTCCATTGCATGAGCCTTTGACAACCCTGCTGATTATATTAAAATTGAGTGATGGAAAACGTTAAAGTAGGTATTTACGCAGCAATGGTTGATAGCATTACATAATATATAGTGATATTCGAAGTTACCTGCACTAGTTCATCCGAAGCTGAAGCACATAACGGAAGTTTATCCCTGGGAAGGATCCGGATTTGTGCCCCACTTTCAGATGACATTTGTTTGATAACACTACCACCCTTTCCCAAGAGGCATCCCACTTGAGATGATAGGACTAATAACCTACAAACAAATGTCAAAGACTTATTACTTTCTTCATCCCCTCCATCGGTTTCTGTTTCCCCTTCAACTATTCTCTCAAAAACAAGTTGCAGAGCCTTCCGCAAAGATGGGGTTACTGAATCTTTGATATCAGATTTTGAATCTTCGATAGGAACAGATTCCTGAGTTTCAACCTTCTCTCTTGGCTCCTTAACGTCATCCTGCTTTTCATCCACATTTGCCTCTTCAACGCCGTCCTCCTTTCTATGCTCGCTACCAACATCATTCTCTCTATCAGAACCCACGATAATAACTCTTTCATCACATCCCGGAACAGGTTCCTCGACTCTGACCTTTACAAGAGTTTCTTGAAAAATCTGTGATATGACGGAGCCACCTTCACCAGTGACATTATCAACTTTGGACGCAGGGCACAGCACCCGGAAAGCAACATTGCCAGCGGAAAGCTTAGAATCTAGATTTTCAGACTTCTGCAACTTCCCTTTCCCATTAGTCTCCGTAACGCTCTCCTCATGTGGTCTCTTCGAAGGCGTCAATGGAGCCGACATTTCTACCCAAAACTGTGGCAGACCAAAAGCACTGCAATTTGCATACAATCACAAAAATCGTCAGTAGATCTCTAAAACCACAGTAAACGCTACAGCAACTTATCCCACTTGGAATCCTCCTCCTCGTAGTTTAGATTAGATTCGAACATCGCTCGAATAAATATAATAAACAAAATCCTTATCCCAATTGCAAACCCTTTTACCAACAAATGATACAAAACCAGCAGACATAACTGTAAACCGAAATTTCGATGTCTACAATAACAAAACCCCATAATATTCTGTTTGGCAGCTAGGAAAATGTAGGTACCATGAAAGTTCCCTCACCTGCCCCAAATTGCAAAACACTAGAGTTCAGCCCCCAAATTGCAAAAACACATGAAATTTTTCTTTGGAAAAAGAAATAAGAGACAAGAGAACATGAGAAACTGATCGGTAAAGTCAAAGACTCACCGGTTGTGGTGGATTCGGAGGAAGCAGAGGTTTCCGTTTGGTCGGAAGACAGAACTTGTTCAACTCCTGGACGTTGGTTTCCTTCTTCCGATGAACGAGTGTTTTGCTTTTGGGAAGCCAAAAGCATGAAATCCCTAATAAAGTGAACCGGATTGGTTTCTCCGGTCTGGTTAAGGATGACCCGGCCCAGAACGCTGTGTACTGTTGCACTGAAAACCCGATATAAGTGAAAAGGCTTCGGCCCATACCTTATGTTTTCTATTACAAAAATAACACTTCTCGGATTTAAAATTTGAAAAGAAAAAAAAACACTCAATAAATAAAAGTGATGGAGCATCAAGTTTAGAGAGGCATTGCACTCAAATCAAATTACGAGGTTTATCACAAGAGGCTTCGGTGAAATTAGTAGTAGAATCAGTTAATATTACAAGAGGCATTGACCTCAAATTGCGAGGGATATATTGTATTATTGTTTGAATTTTTGGACATATGATTTTGTACATTCTACAACACTTCATGTGAACCATCACACATTTCGCTTCATGTGAAACCAGTTTTACATTGGCCGTCTATCCTTTTTCAATTGAAAATAATAATAAAATTTGAGCAATGGAAGGCAATGCAAGTAAATTTTGGCCTTCTAATTCAGACTTAGTGAATCAAGGTAAATCAAGCTATTCATGCGTTGCTTCATGGTCATTCCAAACGAGTTGTCCACATATTAGGTTTAGATGTCTTCAAGTTAGGACAGTAGAACATAAACTACGTTTTGTGCAAAAACATTTTTTTTTTTTTGCAGTAAATTTATTTGCAAGTTGGTGATTTCAAAAACATGGGAATTCTTTGCGATTTTAATCATATGAACAAATGCTTTGATTCCACATGTTAATGTAAAATGCTCGTATGATTAAAACACACAATAGTAGTAATTGACGGATTCGATAGAAATATTCTTGAATCTCCCTCGACATGTGTAGCAGGGCAACTTATTGGTTTCTACTCGATAAGTTATGATATCTAATGAGCATATTATATAGGGTGAAGTGCCGATTTAGTCTTTGAACTATCACATTAGTGAAAATTAGGTCTCTGTCAATAAAATAAGTCCTAAATTCACTAAAAATTGCTAATTTCAACCCTCCTATTACATTCAAAGTTGTTTTATCTATTTTTTCATCAAGTTAAGTCACTTGACACAATTTAGAGTATAATACCGTTCTTTTCTCGCTTATAAACCCCTTAACATTTCATATAAGTTGTGAATCTAACGTTTAATCTACCCTCCAAAGTTGATTCCATAATTATTTCTTTACAAAAAATTACCAATTTACCTTCCAATGTGTATCACATGCAAGTACGTGACTTAAATTGATGGGAATATTGAATATAGTAGTTTCAAATCTAATATCAGGATGTAATTGGCAGATTTTTATAATTCGAGAACTTATTTTTCTTAAAAAAAATATTTTAGAGACCTAATTTTCACTCGAGTAATAATTTAAAGACTAAATTTGCAGTTCACCCTATTAAGATAATTTATAGAAAGAAGGTCAAAAAATTCCTAATAGGATACGCCATCATAAGTCTATCCTATTAGGAATTTCTATGCATATGTACTTTCCTTAATTAAGTAAATAATAGAATAGAAAACGCGTTCTAGGCCATAATATATTTTTCACTAAACCTTAGCCGGCAGAATATATCTTTACTTTATATTCTTAATCTTTCCAAGCAATTCTAACTGACCAAGGAACACACAATAAAGAGAAACCACTTAAAAATGTGCAAAGTCGAGTTTAATTCATTTCTAGGTCAAAAAAGTTGCATACCGCATTATATATTGATAGCAAAATCAAGAATTTTCATGAATGCAGTTTTTCTTACTCATAGGACAATGAAAACTTTGAAGTTAAGCAGCGTATTCCACTCATAGATGTTACTATATCAAAGCAGTTGCTTCTCTTTGGACGTAGAGAAATAGGAGTTTTTTTAGGGGTGTGCTATCCACACATCCCATTTTACTTCTTACACACCCCTTGATAATTTATGTCCATTGATCTTCTTCAATTCATTCGATCCGACAGCCGAAACTTAAAAAGGTGTGTGAGAAGTAAAATGGGGTGTATGGATATCACACCCCTGTATTTTTAATGGTACTAGGGGAAGGATTATGAATCATTTGTGGAACACATTTTGTTTGTTAACGTCCTTATTGGCTTCAGTTTTCTCAGAATTTGAGGTTTGGTTC
>JAOTRO020000022.1:1326468-1337926 GCA_028566515.2 Pyracantha coccinea | reverse complement strand
CTGAAGACATCTTCTGAGGGCCTGCTGTTCCAACCAGTGGCTTTTCATCCTCAATTCCATGAAAAACCTTAAGCTCCACAAACCTGTAACAAAGCATAGGTTTCTGAGAAGCGAAGGACATAACTATTGATTCAAATATCAAGGAATGAGCATTCTTGGTGGTAAAGTATAATGGCATTAATGTCCCAAACAAACGACACTTGAATGCTCATATTCAAGGGGGCAGATGAATATCTGGTTCAAAGACAGATTAGAAAGCGGAGAGATTGGAAAGCAAAGAAATTGGAGAGATTGGGAATATTGTATTCGCATCATTCAATTGAATCCGTACAATGAGTGTATATATACTTATATAGTTAAATACAAGAGACCAAATGATGCTGACTCATCATCAAAACATTTGTAGCAAACTATCCAAAAACCATAGCAACATTACAGTATACAGGAAAACTTAACTCCTAAGTACTAGTCTAATGTGGTCTGTGTATAGTAGGGTTTGATGCTCCTGCATCACTTCTATCTTCTTCTATCATGACTTGTAGGCTGAATAGTAGTTCTACTATCATATCTAACGACAGTTTAGGCCAGGTAAATTTTTATGTTTGCCCCAGCTCTTACCGGTTACCTCAACAATTGTGTTTAAACATGCAAAAGTATGTCATATGCTTAAGCGATTAAAGTACACCCGGTCAATTAAGAAGTTTGGATAATCAATGGAGTTTGAATTCACAATATCAAGAGACATCCAAACCAGTCAGTTATGGTAATCTGATACACTGAAACTCGCAATGCAAGCAACAATGCCCTTGCACAAGAAGTAATATGAGTCCACATAAACTGATATAGCCATTTTGCAAGCAACAATGCTCTTGCACAAGAAGTAAAGGATCTCAGGAACAACATAGAACAGAACAAATACTTAGGACGCCACTCATAATCTTTTTTTCTTTTAAAACAGAATGAATAAAAGACTTTAAAACAGAACAAGATACCTGGGATGAAGCCACTGGATATCTTTGTTATTTCCTTGCATTTTTGACATAACTAATCGAACATACCTGCACTCCAAAATAATTACAGTTTAAAGAAAAGTAATTCACATATGAATAAATTGCTTTGCACATAGCTTACTTGGGTCCATTGATAAGTAAATCATCTATTCCACAATCACCATCAAGACATAATTTTTTGAACCAGGATTTTAGGGAATGCTACCTTCCAATAACAACTTACTGTACTCCTCATACTATTGTAATTTTGTAACTGTAAGTTATGCAGTTTATGATCCCTTATCAGTTATCACCAATGTGTGCATAGTACAATCGAAACTATATTAAGTTAATAACTGACTGATTTAGTCAACTTTAAAACAACAAAAGTAATCCATGCCTTTATGACGAAGATAAATATTCAGTCCGAGGCTCTCAGAAAGTTATGAATCACTGAATACAATAAATAGAACTGACATGCAGAGAGCCTGAACAGGTCCTGACGGCTAAAGAAGCAATCTCCTATCATGAATATGCAGGACTACAGAAACCTACAGTTCTACATGAAAGTGTGCATTACTGGTGGAACAAAAGCTGAAGGTAACATGAGAAGAATGAGACATACCGAATCTCTGACTCTTTTCTTTCACGAGGACTTACCTGAAAGATATGTTAGACAATCATCAGATTATTGTATATGCGAAGAAGAAAATCTGCAGCACTACTTCAAGGTTTACCTCACTCCCATTCAACATTTCAACTTTAGCTAAACGGGCGACCAAAACAAATCTTGGGATACCACCTTGTCCAGGATCGGCCACTGGATTGTCAGAGAGCCTGATATCCTTTGGAAACAGAAAAATAAGCAAACCAGAAAATATGATGAGATAGGAAAGTAGTCAAATTACCCATAACTTAGATTTGTGCGAATTATCTTATGTCAAAGATCAAGAGGAGAAGCAGATTGATTTTACTAACACAGACTCCAATAAAAGAAAATCCAGTAATTGATATGAACTAAAAAGTTGCCCATGTTGAAATACGTGCGCATCTAGGAGTCATTCCTCTCCCGTGTCTCCCCTTTGTTAAGTGTGAGGTTGTGAGTTCAACTCCTAAAACAATAGGTAGTTGAACCCAACCTAAAGGAAGTATGTTAAGTTGTTCCTATTATTTTTAGTGAAAAATACAACTCTTCTCTTTGGTAGTAAACTTCAAATATTAGGCTCAAGTGGCGTGTGAGGAGCAAGAGAAGAAACAATCCTAGTATGGCAGAGTGCAGAGAGCTATTTCCTTTTTTTTTTTTCCCTCAGCCTGGTCTAGACTGACCTTGAGTATAAACTAAATACCAATCAAAAGAACCCAATATCCGTACATGAAAATTGAAGGACTTTGGAGGATATAGAATGGTAATGTAGCTAGAGGACATGGAATGAGTAGTAATGCATGTATAATCTACCGTGGCACATTTTAATTCAATATGGCGAGCACATGCAGGAGCAGTTTCAATTTATATTGCAGAAAATGTGCAGCATGCATCTCTCTGAAAGTCATCAGGTCTAATAACACAAATGATGATTGTTCTCATACAAAATCTTACCACTAGATGGGGGAATGAGTTTAGCGAGTCAACAGAAGCAAGATCCTCAATGTTGTTGCCTCCTGGAGCATATAATGAATCAGCAATAAATCACTACATGAAGGTAGCTTGAGTGCTGACAGAAAAGTTGTGATAAGTTACCAAGAAGAAGGCAACGCAAATTTTGAAATGGCTTATGGTTTTTCTCGGGTGATTCATAACCATTTAGCAGTTCATGCATCATGTCATCATCAGGATAAAAGACTCGGTTCAAACTGTTATTGCTCAAATGAAGCTGCTCCAACCTGGATGAAGAAACCACTTTGTGAAAATTGTAAAGAAAATATGGCAACATCACAACCGAGGAATATTTTGCCCTTGTAGATCTTTTTCTACTTAAAGCTCTATATTCCTCTAGTCTACCAATCAAATATAGGTAGCATCGTGTGTGTGTGTGTGTACGTGGGTCAGCATCCAAGGACACACGTTTTTGTGGGGCCCACTCGGTAATGTATTTCAACGATCCAACCGTCTATCTTTTATGTCTTAAAGATCATGTCTACTAAAAATACCAAAATTCGAAATCATATGACCGTTGGATTAAATTTAGTGTCTTTGTAGAACCGTAGGATGATCTATGAACGATGTACTAAATTATAGACGTAAGCCGTACAAAATGTGTGTCAAAAGCATGTCTCCCCAATTTTAGTACAATTACTGTTGAGGAAGAAACCAGAAATTCTTACTAACCATTTTAGATGGGAAAGTTTCAAGATTTCGTTCCAATCAGCTATACAGTTGTCTTCCAGATTCAGAAGCCGCAAGTGATCAAATCCCTGAACTGCATAAGATGATGCAGGCTGGCAGATAAGGGAGTCCAAAAGCAGAGTAATACAGTCAAAATGCATTGAGTTGTTTGAAATTTAAATAAACACAGTAACATAAAATATACATGCAATTAAGCAGAAAAGCTTTGGTAAAAGAAAAAAGTTTGAAACCCCTAAATTTTTCATTAAGAAGAAACAAAATGAATTACTGGCTTGAGATGAACCTACCATTGCATCTTATCCTTTCCTCTTTACAGATTTACCTACTCAGTCATAACTTACCATTCTATTTGATAAAGATTTACCAAGTATTTTATGCCCGATTTGGATTTTGCAAAGCCTGACTGAGCTTGTAATGTATTCAAACGTTTTTTTCAATTTTGTTTTCTTTTCAACTTTTACATTCTGAAAATAGCATAGTGTCACTCACATCATACACTATTCTCACTAGCTGATACTCAGTGAGTCAGTATACATACATACATCCCTGCATCTATACATTATATATATTTCAAAAAATCACACGTATCTGATTTTTCCTCTATACACAGTTACATACATATATATATAACATAATTATAACGCTCATACAGGATATGACACATATTATATAATATATATACATATATATTTTTTCAAAAAATCACCTACATAGTTACAAACATACATATATATATAACATAATTACATATATATATAACATAATTATAATGCTCGTAAAGGATATGACAACAATATAAAATGCATGTATAGTAACTTTTCTTCTTGTCGCTTTAGATCAAGCTATTAAATGAACATAAAACAAGCATCAAGAGTTCAGATGGCGTACTCCTATTGTGCCTTTCTGTCATTTTTTATCAAACTATCAAATGAACATAAAACAAGCATCAAGAGTTCAGATGGCGTACCTCTATTTTGCTTATTTTATTCCCCATAAGATGTAGTTCTTCGATTTCTGGCAAAGAATGTTTAAGTATTTCAACCTGTGACATTGAACAGACAAAATGTAGCTATTGATATAGAAAAGCAAGTAGTAAAAATAAAAACAATAAGAGAAGGAATGGTAAAAGGAGAAATAAACTCAAATAGGCACCTGGGTCCAGTTTATGCCAATGTTGTTTAACACTAAAATGCGAATACATTTTAAATGTGGCAACCCAACAATATCTTGTGCCATTGAATTGTAAGATAAATTGAGGGCAAAAAGATCTGGCAACTGTTCACAGATTGTGCTAACATCCTGCAAGCAAAGATTAACTCAAATACAGTAGGTTAGCCCTGGGCAACTTAAGAAACAAATCTGTTAAAGAAAATACATGCATGCAAACATGTACACTAGGGAAAGTCCATTAAGTGAGACTGGAAAAGCGTACTAACAACCATGCACGTGAGCCAACAGCAAATTGGCTGATTATCGAAAGAACTTAATAACAAGTCACTCAAATCAGTATAATTGCATTAAATGTATCTGTAAACAAACATGTTGTATCCTCTTTTCAAAAGAATGTGCTTGCACAACAGAACTGATTTCCATTAAGGGGTAAAAGAAAACTGGATTTGCATGATATTTTGCATATACCTTCCAATCTGAAATTAGATTTCCAGTCAAGTCAAGCTCCTTCAAATCTGCAATAAAAGCATAAACATCTTTCCAGTAAGTCTACATCTGTCGACGCACCCACAAAGACAAGTATTTTGATTGTTTATTAGATTCTATTAAGAAAGAACAATTTAAGAAGATGGGACCAGGCTGGAACAAGAAACATATGGCAAATGGTAATAGGTGCGTGTGTATGGAATATTTCTAGGGAAGAAATAAATGCAAACCATCCGATCACAAGCCAATTAGAGAACCACTCATAAATCATGAAATAAATTGGGACAAGGGTGGAACTGGAATAACCGGAAATGATGTATTTAGTTGTGGTGACCCTAAACACAGGACTATTTGAAACCGAAAAACTAAAGCATATATTTTTGTGGAGGTCATATCTCAACCAAAAACAAACTTCCATTTGATTTCATAAGTAATTGGTCAACCAGTTAACCCTACAGTTTTGGGCTCCAAGGCTCCACAACTAATGCATTTGGATAAAGTATAGTTCTCACGGGATTGAATCGTTAGGTTCATAGTGGATACAACTAAAACTTACTTGGAACATTAGTACGAATATCACACGGGTCTCCAGGAGAGCTAACACCCAGAAAAGATACAGATGCACTCGTCAACTCCTCTAATCGACTTAGCTTGTCTTGAATTTTGTCTTTTCCAACAAGTTGAACATTGACACGCTTGTTGCTCGATGAAAGGACATACATTTCATCTACAACATAACAAGGAACAAAATAATCAGCAGAGTTTCGACAGTTTCTGTGAATTCTACCCATTTCGAACAAACGGCACATATCAAACATAATCTCACTACCTATCATATCCACTAAAAATTCGTACTTGCAAAAATTGAGGAATGCTATACGAGTCAACATATCAACTAAAAATGTAGTATCATTTCCAGAATCTTGTAACATTTGCCGCTGTTTTCGGAGCAACGGAACGAGTGAGAAACGAAACTGATGAAACAGAGACATACCCTCTTCTTCTTGAGTGGTGTCACCTCGGTATCTGAGCTGGATACCTTGCAGCAACGTAATGCCAGAGCTGAGATTCTGGGAGCGAACAAAGGACCCGGATAGTTCGGAAGTTGCCTGGAAGTAACGAACCCCGTTGATGGAGCCATCGTGCTTGCCCTCTCCGCTGTCCCAATCGACTCCGACCCATGTGCCCGAATACCCTTGTACGGGCCCCAAGTACCTGACCGTCCCAATTCGACGGGGATCGCCCGCTGAGTGGACTCGCTGCCCGAGTCTGAAATCGGGCATTTTCTTGGCTATTACTTTGCAATTGTGTTGTGTTTGTAGTCGATCTCGATTTCAATTTTGCTACTTGTCTGTCAATGGCTATTCGCTGTTTGGTTTCTGGGAAAGTGAGGAAAAGTGAGGGAAAGTTGAATATCTGGTGCTCGACTACCAAACCAACAAATTAAGTACAAATTTTTATAATTTTATAGAGTAAACTGCCAATATGCCCCCTGAACTATCACCTAACTTTCGATCTCCCTCTGAACTTTTTCATTGGAAAATTAAGGATTTAAACTAACTTTTTTGGTCGATTTACCCCCTGCTGTTAATTTTTCATTCATTCCATCCAAATTTATGTTGAATAGAAGCATGTGCACAACAAGTATGGGTAGTTCGGTTGCTTCATTCTTTAAAATAATTGAAAACTTTAGATTTCTAAAATATAAACCTATGCAAATATGTGTGATTCTATAGCTTTTGTGCCTAAAAGTCTAGTGAAGTAACACTTTTGTCCACAAATGAGAGTTATGTGGTGTGCACATGATAAGAATTAACGTTAATTTGGATGAAATCTATGAAAAACTAACGGTAGGGGGAAATCGGCCAAAAAAATTAGTTTAAGTCCTCAATTTTCCAATGAAAAAGTTCAGGGGGGGAGATCGAAAGTTGGTGATAGTTCAGGGGGCATATTGACAGTTTACTCAATTTTATTAAGTAATAGAAATACGACTACATAACTTCTATAAGTTTTTTCGGCTTCGGGAGAAATACGACTACATAACTCTTTTCATGAACTCATACAAGCACTACTATATACATATATATAGCGAAAATTAAAGTAAAATCTAAATCTTTAACGGGTAAGAAACTTTTATATCTTTAGTCCACAAGAAAACCTTAAATACTAATAAAATAAATAACTAATTTCCATCGGCAACACGTCATGAGTTTGTCTACAAACAGATGAGGATGCAAGCTCTGTTAGGCAAACACGGCAAAACAAGCGAGCGAGCAAGTAAACGAGCGAGTGAGCAATTCAAGCGAGTAAACAAGCGACCAATTCCAACAAACAAGCAAAAAGATTCCAAAAACAGGCAATCCAACTTATAATCAGGTACACAACGTCATTCAAGTGGTTACCGATCTAAGCACTCGAGTGATCAGTGCTAATCAAGAACAATAGACTTTCTAATAAAAGAGTGTAGGCATCAACCAAACAATGTAGACACAATCCAACAGTAAGCCCATATGGGCCTCAGTCATAACCAATCAAATGTCTTATTATTTCCCTTATTTTTCTTTCCTTTATCCTCTTTGATCTTGGGACTTCCTTCAATCACGGAAGCAATCTTACATTCTTTCCCTTCTTCTTTTTTCTTTTTCTTTTTTTCCTGTTTCCTTCTGGGCGAACGAGTGCAACAATTGTAAGACCAATAACATATGAACAAGAATTTCAAAACTAGCAGAATGAGCATAACTAAGGCGATTCGATTCTCGATTATGAGGGACAGCAGAGACGACTGCTACGGATCTGGGTGCGGGTGTGAGTGGGTTTGATCCGGGTCTAATTCATGGACCATGGTGCAGCGACATGCAGGTCAGAAACAGTGGCAATGGTCCAAGGTGAAGACGAACTTAATCCGAGTTTGTGATTCTCGAGTTCGGGCTTTGTCAAAACCAGTGGCGGGTCGTGGTCGAGCATCAGCGATGGTGGATGGTTAAGTTGAGTATGGCCAAATGCGGGAGAGAAGGTGATGCTTGTGGGGGGAGGCAAGGTGGTTCTGCCAGGCGTGAGATGGTGGTGGATTCTAGGGACGGGAACAACAGTGAGTGACAAGACGAGGCAGCGGGCAGGTAGGTGGGTCGAATCTGGGTTCAACGCGACTTCAGCAGCTCGGTGCAACAAAGCTTTCAGTCTTTTTTTTTTTTTTTTTTTCAAACTACAAAACCCTAACCTAAGTGACAATGACAATACAAACCATAAGAAGAAGAGAACGTGATAAGAAAAACAATCTAGCTACCAAGAACAGATTCAACTCCAAAAGATCAAACCTATTTTGATACTAAGTTAAATATCAGAGTATGCGACTAACAAACGAACAAACTAAGTATAAACTAATATAATTTTATTAAGGGAATGAAAGATTTTAACGACGACTGCATAACCCGAGAGACTACATTGTAAATGACTTCTTTTCATAAACAAATACAAAACACTACTATATGTAGTAAACACTAAAGCAGAACTCTAATCTTCAACTGGCAGGAAACTCTAATATTTTTGGCCCACAAGAAACCTTAAATAATAAAATATATAACTAATTTCCAACACTAAATGTCACAACCCGTCCCGTGGGAGGTTGTGAAAATTACATTTTTGTCCTTGAATATTATTGTTCGTACTAAAGTTTGTTAAAGGAATAATTCTAGGGTTTAAATTTAGTTTAACCCTAGTTAATTTAGAACTACAAGCTATGGTTGGGTTAAGGTTGTTGGGTTGGATGTGTGAGGACCACACATCACCCTCACTGCACTCTCTCTCCTCCCGTGCCCTCTATCTCTCTCGGATCTCACTCTCTCCCTTCCTCCCTTGTACGGACGAACTGGAATCCGGCCAAAACTTCACAGATCGAGGGTTTTGTGAAACCCAAAACTTCACTGAATATTAGCATTCGTAGTATCCACGATCTCTGGTCCCACCAATGTCCGTTCTCCTGCCTCTGTCCAACATAGTGGAGTCCGGCACGCCTTCCCGTAAAGTGCTTCAAAAGGCGCCATACCAATGCTAGAATGGTAACTATTATTGTAAGCAAACTCAGCCAACGGCAAATAGGTGTCCCAACTTCCTTTCCACTGCATCACTGATACTCTTAACATATCTTCTAAGGTCTGAATGGTCCGCTCGGATTGACCATCTGTCTGAGGGTGATAAGCGGTACTGAATAATAACTGAGTACCCATGGCCGTATTAAAAGCCTTCCAGAATCTGGACGTGAACCTGGGGTCTCTGTCAGAAACAATAGAGACGGGTACGCCGTGAAGACGGACGATGTTGTCAACAAATAACTTTGCCAACTTCTCCAATGAGTAAGTCTATCGAACCGGCAAAAAGTGAGCGGTTTTTGTGAGTCGATCTACGATCACCCAAATACCATCGCATCTCGACGGTGTCCTTGGTAACCCATACACAAAATCCATAGTGATGTCATCCCACTTCCACACTGGTATCGGGAGGTTCTGCATTAATCCATCCGGTCTTTGCCTCTCAGCTTTAACTTGTTGACAGATAATACACCTGCTCACGTACTCTGCTACATCCCGCTTCATTCCTTCCCAATAGTAGAATGGGTAGATAGTGCGGTACAACTTGGTACTTCCTGGATGCATAGCATAAGCTGAAGTATGAGCCTCATCAAGAATTGTCTTCTTAACTACTTCATTATCCTTTGGTACTACCAGCCGATTTCCTTTCATTAAAGCTCCGTCCTTGCGAATGAAGAAGTCTGCTGTTTCTTCCTTTAATACTTGCTCTTTTAAAATGGCACACTCCGGATCAAGTTCTTGGGCTTCTCTAACCATATCCACGAAAACAGGTCTAACTTGAAAATGCGCTAGCAAAGCTCCACGTCCATCCGGTTCTAAGCTGACTCCAGCTTCCCTTAGAGAGAATAACAGTGGAACGTGAATAGTTCGAAGTGAAGCAAGCTGCTCGTGGTTCTTCCGACTAAGAGCATCTGCCACGGCATTAGCATGCCCAGGGTGATACTTGATCGAACAGTCATAGTCACTAAGAAGTTCCATCCACCTCCTATGTCTCAAATTTAGTTCCTTCTTTGTAAAGACATACTTAAGGCTTTTATGATCCGTGAAGATACGACACTTTTCACCATACAGATAGTGTCTCCAGATCTTTAAGGCAAAAATCACCGCTCCTAACTCTAAATCATGAGTGGGATAATTTCTTTCATGGGTTTTGAGTTGTCTGGAAGCGTAGGCGATAACTTTCCCGTGTTGCATCAGTACACCTCCAAAACCTGATAAAGAAGCATCAGTATACACCTCAAACTCACCACTATCATCCGGAAGAGCAAGAACAGGGGCTTGAGTAAGACGACGCTTAAGCTCTTGAAAACTTCGCTCACAGTTTTCATCCCACTCGAACTTAACACCTTTACGGGTTAATTTAGTGAGAGGCAGGGCGACTGTAGAAAAATCCTGAATAAACCGTCGATAATACCCTGCTAATCCCATAAAACTTCTCACTTCGGTAACATTCTTTGGTTGCTTCCAATTAGATACCGCTGACACTTTCTGGGGATCTACACTAATTCCTTCAGCAGAAACTATGTGCCCGAGAAAACTAACCTGCGTTAACCAGAATTGGCACTTACTGAACTTGGCATATAACTGATTACTCTGCAACCGTTCCAACACCACTCTCAAATGCTTCCTATGCTCCTTAACACTTCTTGAATAAACAAGAATGTCGTCAATGAACACGATCACAAACCGGTCTAGATACGGTTTAAAAACTCTGTTCATTAGATCCATGAATGCTGCAGGTGCATTAGTCAATCCGAAAGGCATGACACGAAATTCATAATGTCCATACCTTGTGCAAAAAGCAGTTTTCGGAACATCATCCTCGCGAATGCGTAATTGATGATAACCTGACCTGAGATCGATCTTAGAAAATACCTGAGCACCTTTCAACTGATCGAATAAATCATCAATTCGAGGTAAAGGATAACGGTTCTTCACCGTCACCTGATTCAACTGTCTGTAATCAATACAGAGCCTCAACGTTCCATCCTTTTTCTTGACAAAAAGAACAGGAGCACCCCATGGAGAGGTACTCGGCTGAATATAACCTTTATCTACTAATTCCTGGAGCTGGATCTTCAATTCCCTCAATTCTGCTGGTGCCATCCGATAAGGTGCTAAGGAAATAGGGTTTGTACCTGGAAGTAAATCGATGGTGAATTCAATTTCCCTCGCAGGTGGTAAGCCTGGTAAATCATCAGGAAATACATCGACGAATTCTCTCACAACTGGTACATCTTCAGGATGTAAAGAAGATTCCTCCTTCGAAATTACATGGGCTAAAAACCCCGTGCAACCCCTCTTTATCAATTTAGTTGCTTGAATGGCAGAAATAATACAATTAGGGAGAATGCGTCGCTCACCAGTGAAAATAATTGGCGGAA
>JAOTRO020000022.1:1308704-1326368 GCA_028566515.2 Pyracantha coccinea | reverse complement strand
GCTTGCTTGTCTCCCTTAAAAAAAAAAAAAAAAAAAAACAAAATCTAACTTGACTCTTATTTTTTTTGTTCATAATAGTTTAGGGGGTGTATTCAATTGAGAATTTGAGAGATTTTAATGGATTTATGAATCCATGAATTTTTATAGAGTTTAATTGATTTATAGAGATTCCATATAAAATTTTGATTCAATTCCCTCGAAATCTCATGAAAAAATGTGAGATTTGTGGATACTTAAAAATACACATTGAAATCTTTCCAATTCCCTCTAATGCCTCAACTTTCTCAAATACTTTAAAATCAATTTCTAATTTATAAACTTTTTTAAAATCCTAATTGAATACATCTAGATTTTTAAGGATTTTAATAAACTATCTTAAAATTCTAATTGAATACATCTTAAATTTCAAATAATCATTTAAAATTCTGATTGAATACCCTAAATTCATTAAAAGAATTAAAATCTCTCAAAATCCCAATTGAATATACTCCCTTAGTTTGTGAAACTGTGAAAACAGGGAAAACAGTCGGTCACCGGCGCATCGAAGGGGGAGTTGGGTTTGGTCTGGTTTTTATTTCGTCCCACACTGACCTCAGCAACCGAACCGATCTATTGGCCATGGCTTCATCAAACCTCACCTCGCTTCCGGAGGACACACTCGAAGACAATCAACAGCAACCGCCACCCCAACTCCGACCTCTCCCTGCCTTTGCCTCACCTCGTCCCGATCGCCTTCCCACTCAGTGAGTTGTTCTTCTCAACTCGCCTCCCTGCACTTCCTATTTTCATATTTCAGCTTCTGGGTCTCGAGGGCATCACAATGCAATGCTTTCTCACGTGCTGTTGTTGTTGTTGCAGGACTAGTTCAGAAAAGTACTCAGCTTTGGACTGGAAGGAGTATTTCGACAAAGAGGATGATATCAGCATTCCGGACTCCAAAAATGTGAGTCTGCCTGTGTAGAATTTTGAATTTTCCGATTCCGCTACATGTTTATGATCTTCAAATGTGCTTACCCTTTCGTTGTTTCAGATTTTTCATATATACACGGCAGGAACTGATGGACCAGTTGTATTCTGTCTGCATGGAGGTGGTTACTCAGGGTATGTTTGAAATTTTGAATTAATATTTTGGTTTTCCGGGTTTTGATTGTTCAGGTTGAGCTGAAACATCTTCTGTTTCTTTCTGGGTTTGCATGTTTACATGGAAAGCAATCACATTTTGATGTAATAATCTCATTCTTGTGGTTTAGTTAATTTTGGATTAGCTCTTAGTTTCATGAACATTGAATGCTAACTTTTCTCGACGTATCTGCTTTAGTTTCATCGGCACAATGTATTTACTTTATGCTTGGATACTTTGAAAATCTGGTATGCTATGGTAGATTACATGATTTATTTGCCCAGGCTCTCATTTGCCTTGTCAGCAAGTAAAATTAAGGAGAAAGCTCGGGTAGTTGCCATGGACTTGAGAGGACATGGAAAATCAACCACTGCAAATGATACTGATCTTTCTATTGAGGTAAAATACTGGCAAAATAGGATTGATGAACTTAAATTATGTTGGTTGGACCATCTATTCCTGCATTAGTAGGCTTATCTGTTCTCTTATTTGCAGACTATGTGCAATGATGTTCTGGCTGTTGTGAAAGCAATGTATGGAGATTCCCCGCCTGCAATTGTGCTTGTTGGCCACGGGTTGTAGTCTTTTAATAATATACTTTCCATTGAAGTTTTCATAGTACATTACGTTCAGTTCGGATGTTTTTCTTGAGAGAAGTGAATTTAACACTTAATAGTTGTATAAAAAAAAAATCAGTAATCAACTTTTTGGGTTCTCTCTTTTTAATGACTTACATTACCATACTTATGAAATACTCCTGAGGTTTTGGGCTTGAAAGCATGAAAGCATGCAACATTTATGAAATAATCTGTAGCTCATTATCTGAATACTGCTATTAGCTGCAGGAATAGACTTATTTTTTTATTTTTTTATATTTTTTTTGAAGAGCATATTAATGATTATTGAAAAATTCCCAATTGCATTTTTTTAAGCTCTATATAGCAACCGTGTTCCAAATTTTCACATTAATCATTGATGACTTATGTCACTGTCATACAGTATGGGAGGGTCAGTTGCTGTGCATGTCGCTGCAAAGAGAGCATTATCTAGCTTGGCTGGGCTGGTTGTTGTTGATGTTGTAGAGGTTTGGTTGCTGAAAAATTAGTTTCAGCATTGTTTGTGACTAGTTGCCTTTAGTGGCATACATGCAGTCAAATTACACTGGCATTTATAAATATTTCAGGGAACAGCTTTGGCTTCGTTGGTTCATATGCAGAATATCCTATCAGGTCGGGTGCAACGTTTTTCAAGCGTTGAGAAAGCGGTATATCTTCAAACTGATTCTAACTTTTTGTACCTTCTTGCATGCATGAGTGGCTTGAAGCACAATTTTTTTCAAAAAGTGCACTGCAATTGAGGCATCACACTTGAAGATGAACAAATTAAAACAAAGATTCTTAATGGCAGGATGCACATATGTAAATGTGATCAAGGCATATATGTCTTGTTAGGGAATAATTCGGGCAACCTTGAACTTAGGGGTCAATGTAGGGCCTAAACATTAAATCTTACTGCCAAACAAATCCATTCAACTACATTTGTGCAATTTCTTTCCGAATTTCCAGGACAAAATGTTGATTAATGAATTAAAAACAAAAAGACAACTTTTAGGACCCCATAACTACCATGAGCTCCACATCCACTCATGTACATTAGTCCTATGGTGCAGATTATTATTCCAACTGATTGTTACTGCAAACAGAGACTCTACCGCAAATGTAGTCCACTCCAATCCCATTGAATATGATTGGAGATGATCATGTTCTTGTGGTGATCACCTTTGTCAACTTTTACGGCAGCAATTTGTTTCTTCAAATCTCTCTCTTTCTTTTTTATTATTTTTAAATTTAAGGGGAGGGGGGGAGCGTGTGAAACTTTTACAATAATTAAGGGGAGGGGGGAGTTTCGAACCCGGGACACATAGGTAGAAACCCAACAACCTATCCACTAGGATATTAGACCACATGCCATTTTCTCGTTTCAGGGCCCCAAAATATTATAAATCAGGTTACAAATCTCTCTCTTTTATTCAACTTTATCTCGTAGCAATGTTGATGGTGCTGAAGATGTCAGTGCCAGCGGGTTGTAGGCTATGGTAACCATTGCAAGATAAAAGTTTTTTAATATATTGTTTTATTTGGTATTTTCCATATTTTTACGTGGAAAATCACGAGCATGTTACAGTCATAATGATCTATTAACAGATTTGGTTGAGGAAAAGGGGTTTTTGAAATTTTTAGTTTAGGGGAAACAGGGTTTAATTGAATTTATTGGTTAGCATCTCCGAAGCACCAAAGAGAAAAGGGTTAAAGGTGAACACTGGAATTGGCCCCAATTTCAAGGAGGGATTTTGAAGTCTCCCCTTCTGTTTTATTGTGGACTTCACTCTTAAAATCACTTTTTGTTCTCGTTTGGTATGCTTGCATTGCTTCCCTCATATACATGTTGTTATGAAAAAAGATAATAGATTGGGACGAATCCTTATGCTGAATTTGAAAATTTATTCCTGTGTAGATTGAATTGAGTGTGAGGGGAGGTTCTTTAAGAAACATTGAGTCTGCTCGGGTGTCAATACCTTCCACATTAAAGTATGATGATTCAAAGAAATGGTAAGTATTTATGTATTACGTACCATATACTGCTCCTTTACAATTACTGTAAGATTACGATAATTTATCCACTTGCATGATCCATTGTTGTATTCTTTTTTCAAGCCTCTGTTAATCCTAGTCCTGTACATAACAGGCTCAGTTTTGGTATTCTTCTGCAGTTACATTTATAGAGCACGACTTGAAGAAACAGAACAATATTGGAAAAGCTGGTATGTCCAAACTTTGTTAATCCATTTAAATTTTGGCAAATGGTCACGGTCCATGTCGCTACTTGTTGGCATTTCAATTGAAACCAGACTTGCCCGCAACTATGTAACATTTATGAGTTGGAACATTTCATTCTGCATCCTTGTGCACAGTTTTCTTGTGCAGCATCAAGAATGTAGCATGGCTTGCTTGTTATTGCAACTTATTCATATGACGGATTCAGGGTGCTTCTGTAGGAAACACTTCCTTCTCATAAATACTGTTGGTAGAAGCACATAGGAAATTTCTATTAAAAACCACCTGGTGCTTCTCATGAAAGCACTGAAAAGTGCAGAACATAGAAAGCATTTACTTCTACTAAAAGCTATCAAAAATACTTTTGGCTATCTGAAAGCTCTTTCAGGACTTCTAGAAGCACTGCCGAACAGGCCCTCATTCAAATATTATTTGGGTTTACACTAGTTGGGTTTGGAATCTTTGGATGGAGGAGTTAGAGATCTAAATGAACCCGCATCACTTTGAGCTATCATTATGTCTTATAATGTTTGATAACCACGGTAGCATAGTGATAAAACTCATTTAAGTATCATACATGGAGATGCTTTTAATCGTTGTGATTGATTTTGTGTCAAATCATTTCCTGTTGAAATCAGTAAATATAGTTACTCAAATACAGGTACGAAGGCCTTTCAGAAAAGTTTTTGTCATCACCCGTTCCAAAGGTCCTGCTGTTAGCTGGAACAGACCGACTAGACAGGTTCTTTCCATTTGACTTGCCTAGAATAATCTGCTCATATAGTTTAAATGAAATCATTGTGATGTATTTTTAATCATATCGATTTCGTGATGACACAATCTTTAGAGATGTTCTATGTTACCACACTGAATGTTTTCATATGGTATGCATATTAACAAATTTATGTCATGCGTAGTGGTTTAGGATTTGGGTCCCACTCATAGGTTTAATTTTTGACATACGGCAAACTAGGTTAGGAAATCTTCATGAACGGGAGGGCATCTACTTGTAACCGTTGGCTGCAAACTTAGACTAATCTTTTTTACCAACAGGAATGGTGGAAAAGATAATTTTTTTTTTTTTTGGTCGAAAAGGGGAAAGGTTTGAGGTTTGTTGAAACTTGTATGCTATTACATGCTGATTTTAATTTTTCCACTTTTTTTTTTCTTATTAATATAAAAAAGTTGGAAAACCTTCAAAGTCCATGTTGAGATATCGTCTTGTCAAATGCTCGTATTGGATTTAAGTATCCACTTTATTTTGCATGTTTACGTGGTATTTAACTAGACAAGATTATGATATTACTTGCTGCAGTTTGTACTGGTTATTTAAACTTCTATATGTGACTATCCTGGTTTAAACATATCATACAAAACACAATGTTATAGCACTGAGAACTCTGAGATGATCAGCTGGTTAGGTAGATAAACTTCTATATTTGTGTGTAAGCGATAGTTTTGGCACTTCCATGTAAATGGGTACGTCTATTTCTTTGGTTTTCTTTTGTGCGTGCGTGCTTGCTATGATCAGAATTTATTTGGGTCAAGAAAAATGACTGGAATCAAGGAATGATGTAGGCTGGGTTTTTCTTTCTTTTGCAACAGAGCTCTCACAATTGGTCAAATGCAAGGCAAGTTCCAAATGGTTGTCGTCAGACACACCGGGCATGCCATACAAGTATGTGTTGTGTTTATCTTCCACGTATTTTTTGCCTTCTGAAAAATTTACTTTTTCCAATCTGTAAAAGATAACTAGAACTATGATGTCCCCAATTTCTGCAGGAAGATGTACCTGATGAATTTGCAACACTAGTAACTAATTTTGTATCTCGTAATCGCATAGGCCCGCGTGGAGTTGAGGTTAGTATTCGCATCCTGATATAAAATGTGATTTGTTGTACTTGTGATATTTTCGATTTGTGAAACCTTTCTGATTCCTTCAAAATCAGAGTATCACACCCTGAAATATGTTCGTCATTTGCCACCTTCAACATGCCTGTTTTTTGGGGGTCAATTTTAAAATGTCTGTTTATATGATACATTGTGTTGCAGATTCCAGGACTCCGCCGGCCATCTCAGTCCAAACCTTGAATCAAATGCCGGGGGACTCAGTTTGGATTCTATTTGCGTGTTTCTTTTGGGAATGTGGTGGTTCAGCTCAGTTGACAATATGATAGTTGCTAATTGCGTTAAATATGTATGGCAGCTTATGGAAATGTTCAAGTGTGGGTTTAGAAATAAAGCGATTTTCCAGCAAAGAGTTGGAGTACATCCATCAGAGGAGAAAGGGACCTCCATTGTTATATTTGGGAGAGCAACGGGTGGGTGAAATATTGAATCTCTTTCGGTCAATCGTTTACAGGCCAAGATGCCACCCACAAAAGAGAACTCAAAGCACGATAATCGCCGTCTTTTGTTCGGCCATTTTATGCATTGCCGTCTTCGAAATTTGTATAAACCAAGACAACAGTTTAAAGGGTAAAATCTGGGAGCTTGCACGGCGCCAACGCAAGCACGGTAGTTTTCATCGTAAAACCACCTCAGTTATCATCGTTAACCCAACTACAGGAGACGAGTAAGCAAATTAAACGCGACCAGCAAGCGCACCCCATCATTTAAACTTGTTGCTACACACAATGCAGCAGTAAATTTATCATCATTAAACAGGCATTTTCGCCAATTTCACAAAATCTAGTCACAACGTCTAAATTGAATTGAATACGTTGTGTTTGCTAATTACAGCAACCCCTTCCTACAAAAGCAACAGCAAGCTCGACATGCAAACAAGAATTGCAGACATTGAACGTCCATTCTAAAATTTTATTGGCAAAAAAATAGTACCGTCCGCCTCGTATGAAGTGACCACCTCTAACTACTGCAAAATGGGTCATGAAAAAGTTTATGCAGTAGACTGCTTCAAATATGCAATGAGATCAGCGCGCTCCTGCGGCTTCTTCAATCCGGGGAACACCATCTTGGTTCCTGGAATGTACTGCATAACAACAATTACACCCGATTAGGGTCTTGTAGAATAAACTCAACTGCACAAGTTAAAGATGCACCGAGATTCTTCACTCGTTATAAAAGTTAAAAGAACATTGGATTGTCCACATCAATGAACTGTCACCACCTAACACATGCAACGGGATCCCATAGCTTCCAAACAAAACAGGAAATTTCATGAAAAGTTTTTAGATCTACAACGAACACTGAATTTACGTAAAATTATACATAAGGAGACAATTGTAGTGTACGAATAAAGAAAGTTTATCGCAAACCTGCCTTATTTTCCCACTCCGGATTTAATGAAAATGTGATGGCAATGAGGACACAGGGTTAGTGGGAAAATAACATAGTTGGGAACAGCACTCAAATAACAATTTACCGAACAAAAGAAATCCTTCATATTTTGTTAATCCGCCAAACCTTTTCCCAGCTACTCTTTATATAGAGCAACTGTTTTGTATATGTTAACCAAAACTTAATTTCATTCTCGTATAAATTCAAAATTGTCAATTGAAAAAAGAAAACCTCTACATGTATACTTGCACCCGTTCTTTTATGTGAACATACCACCTACCAACACGCTTACACGTGTACATCTCAACTATTTTTTTGATTGTGAGCTCGCCTAGATGTCACACGGATTCAATATGGAACCTACATGCTGAATGATTGATCTGTGCAATTACCAGTCAACTGACAATGCATGTCTACCTCAAATGCTAGTATGAACCTAACAGGTTAAAAGTGTTGTAAGCTAATGCTCTAAGTAACTGTGAAATCGCCAGTCATGAGGCACGTCAAATAGAGAAAATTACATACCTTCTTGGGGTTCAACAAGTAATCATACAAGGTATTTTCCTCCCATGTCACAGCCTTGTTCTTGTTAGCAGCAGAGTATGAGTATCCAGCACCCGTACCAGACTGCCTCCCGAAAAGTCCATTCAGATTGGGTCCTGAACGTTTGAACAATTCTAAGTTAACAGCTTTAAAAAAACTTCAAATTTACTCAAACCAAAAAGAAAAAACTTCAAATTGAACTGAAACCCAACAAAGACTGCACGTATCAATATCAATTGATGTAGAAACAGAACAATCAAGCTAGTTCGCATAAACGGCAAAACTATAAATGCAAGTCTATGCAATCACCAAGCCAGGGTTTCATTTTATATACGGATGCTAGGGAGCATCAAAACTTAAACGAAAAGAAAAGCATTAATGATGCAACCAAATTTAATCATAATTTGTCGAAAACCTTATAAACAAAGTTCATCTCGTCAATCTAAAGCAACATATCAATTTCCTAGTAATGTCGAGAAGCATCAAAACGTTCTATATATTAACAATCACAAAGCACGAAAACTCATAACAAACAAACATAATTTTCCTTCGGATTATGAATTAACAATCACAGATCAAAGAGAAAAATAACCTTTTTCGTCATTGATTTATGAATTACTCGCATAATTCACATAGCAATTAAATCATTTCTAACCAAAATAAAAAACTCAAGAACAAACAAGGAAAATTGATCAACATTTGGACCTAAAACTACTTGAACCGCTCAATTCCATAGGCATAAAACCACAACAACTGAAACTCCAGTTCTAGTCGATCTTCTCAGGCACCAAACTGAAAAAACTAATATAAAAATAGAAAGATGAATAACCTAATAACGAAATCCCTCAGATCTAAACAGATAAGCAGGGATCGAATCAGCAATCCAAGAAACAAAAATCAAAATACTCAAATCCAAAAACCAGATGCAAAAAAGGGATTATAATTGTGAGATCCGAAGAAAGATCAAGAAATCATCGAAATCAAAACCAAAACTTATTAAAGGAAAATCGAGGTTTGGTGAAGGGAGAGAAGATGAGATTACCCTGCTTGTGACCGGCGCCTTTCTCGACGGTATGGCACTGAGCGCACTTGGTCTTGAAGATTTTCTCTCCGGTCTTGGCATCTCCCGGTGGAGCTTCGGCAAACGACGCCATTTCTCGAGAAATCTAGGGAGAGAGAGAGCGGGAGAGGAGAGAGATCAGGGTTAGGGTTTGCAGACGAGAGATTTTGATTTTCGACAGAGACGCACCGGAACGAACTCTCACCAATTTATTTATATTCCGTGGAATCTTCCAGACGAAGAAGGGAGGAAGGGACGTGGTGTGCCGCAGGCCCTAGGTTTTGGTGACGTGGCGTGTTTTGAGTGGTGCATACTTTTCGTAGCGTGATGATAATGTGGACCGTTCGTGTGGAGGCCTCGGGCCTTTTCACGTTGAACGAAAGAATGTAGGGCTGGTTTGGAAAACACTTTTAAAATAATTGAAAATGTTTTTTTTGTAAAAATGATTTTATAATTAATCTTTTAGTAAATCCAAGTAAATTTTGAAAAAATATTTTATGTACTTTTTAAAAGAAGAATATATCTAGTGCTTTCTTAAAAAAAAAAAAAAAAAAACTCTTAAATTGCTTTTGAATCCAAAATTCATTCCATTAAAAACACTTTTAGTCATTTTAAAAACACGTTCAGTCATTTTATAAGCATTTTCAAACAAGTCTGTAGTGTTCCGACGAAAATCCCACTTCTCTCTCCCCGCATCCATAAATTCGACGCCAATGGTGAGATTCTCGGTGCGCTCAAAACACGAGCATGTACATTATAGGTCATATACAAGTGAAGTAATACTTGAAAACTTGTAAAATAATACATGATGTATCATCTTATATGCTGAGCATATTGAAATATCTCTTGTGCCTTTGCTATTTGCTATGCTCCCATTTAAACCAAAATTATTGAGGAGTTACTCAAACGATTTATAATGATTTTTTTTTAAAGGTAGTTTTATAAAAAGGAAATTGGTAGAAGTATTTTTATTAGGGGCTTTTAATTCCGGTCCACTTCACCCAAATTACATTGGGTCTAATTACAAGATGCGGTCCAACGTACTAAATCAAGACTAAGACTACGTAAATAGATTTATTGAAGTTAAATTGTAATCGTGGCTGAAGGCGAGTGAAGTCCACTGTCAGAGTTAAGTTGACGAAATATTCTGATGTTGTTAGAGAATATTATGTCGCCGTTACATAATATTTCATCGTCTCCTTCCCTTTTCACGGGTCGTCGGAGTCCCTGTCAAATTTTACAATAGTGCCATTTTTTAAAACCGGTTGCTTATTGTCTCTCTGTCCTTTTCACTGCTCCTCGTTCTTTCCGTGAGCATCAAGTCCGGCTGCCATGGAACCGTGACAATTTGGAATTGAATTGGAATATTTTTTTTTTCTTTATTTTTTTTTCATAAAACTTTGATTGTACGAAGAAAATTTTATTGATAACGATAAAATGAGTTATATCTAGTTAGAAAGGATATAAACCTAACCCATCATAATACAAGAGAAAAATGAAGATAAATAACACATGAAAATGAAGGTGGGATATAAAGCCCTTCTAAAAACAAAAACAATAATGATACAAGGAAGAGAGGGGGGACTTGAAACCTAATCTCTCTATAGTCAAACTTAAATGTTTAAACCTGCAAAACAAATCGAGAATATTTGAATTTGTTAGAAATGTCAATGTCCAAACATAAAAAATCATCGATCTTCGTCAATATCGAAACTTGGATAAGTCTGCATTCGTACAAAATTGATGAGATTGGTATATTTGGTTGAAGGTTTGTGAATCCCAAATTGAGATGTATAATATTCTGGTTGGAATGAATTCATATGATTTTATAAATTTTCATCCACTAGGTGTTACTAGGTTTTCTTGGTTAATTTTTAGAGATCTATTTACATGTTGGAATGTACCTCACCTACACACCAATATGAAACACAATTAGTTTTGCTCTTAAAATGTGAATATATAAAAGCTTGTTTTGATATGCTTTCAAAATGATTGAAAGCATTTTTAGAAAAAAATGTGTCTAGGTTTCAGAGGCACTTAAAGTGGTTTCTGCATTCAAGTGCTTTTCCAGAATTACCTTAGAAATCCGGTCATGAACTCGACAACTTCATCACTCTGTTTCTAGGCAATGGGCGAAGTTTGAGCAACTTCGCTAGACTGACCATACTTGTTCTGCAAGACACGAGATCTGATCCGAGTATGGAATCAGCTAGATCCCGATATGCCTTGGAGTTCTTACAAACTGTGAATTGGCATGCGCCGCAAGTAATCACAACTCTGGGTGCAATCTATACTTCTAGATATCATATAGGATTATCCTAACTTAACAAGGATTCTATTCTAAAAAAGATCTCTCTCTCTCTCAATTGTTATAAATACACTTATCTAGGGTTCTGTCTCTGACAATGCAATCTACACTCTAATTCTCTTGCCCACTACTTGAGCCTTATATTTGCTTACTAACTTGACGAGTGCGTTTGGGCTTGCTCACAGTTGTTTTCTGTTTACAGGTTACTCGTATATCTCCACCGCTTGCGGAGTGCACGAATTTGGTTCCGACAAAGAAGGAGATGTTATTACATGATCATGATAAGAGAAACTTGTCGGACAAGAAATTTTGGCAGAGTTGTTGATATGGTTGATGAGATGAGGCATGCGGGCTGTGAACCAGACATCAAAACTTACAATTATCTACTTGGTAGCTTATGCAAGAACTATAAGTTTGCTGAAGCTACAAAACCATATGAACAACTGCCAAAAAGGAATTGTCAACCTGATGGCATAACCTTTGAAATATTTATTTGTTACTCACTGAAAAGTTGGAAATCTTGAATTTGCAAGCCAGTTATTTGATAGAATGACATTGGAGGGCATCGAACCTCGCTTTTCTACGCATGCCGCCTTTGTCAAGGGTTACTTTAACTTGCGGAGATATAAAGAAGCATATAATTACGTTGTTGATGTAGCTGCTAAATACAGTGGCTCTAGCACTTCAGTTTACAGCTTTCTCGCAAGATATTGTAAACTCAAGCTAAAATGGCGGGTCTTTTGCCATGACAATCTGAAAGACTGAGGGCAATTTGGGAAGGGAAACACGTCCAAATTCGTGTCTTGCGGCGCAAACATATCTTCAATGCGTTATATAGAGCCACTAATTTTACATTAAGACTTGCTTCTCAAGAAGCTTACAAGGCAATCAGCACTTTCTGTTCCTTTTCTTTTCATGTATACACATTCTTTAAATTACAAATCAACTAATCTAATTTCGGGATCTCATCAGACGTCAGCCTCCAAAATATTTATTAGACAGACATTATACTCTCATCCAGTAACTGTTCCAGGTGCATATTATGATATGAGGCTAATGTATCTGGCATTTCAGAAGGGCTTACATTAACCTCTCCAGCTGCTCATTCGGATTTCTTGCACTGGTTCTCGCCCGTTCTTGCACTCTTTTGCATTATAAATGTGATGATACGTTTGTCATCCTGCTGCGTGCGCCCAACTGATTTCGTAGAGGACATTAATCACCACTGCTTCGGAGGTTATTGTCCCGCCTCAGCATCTTGAGTCTACACAGTAACTCGAACTGTACCTTGGTTCCTTTCAAGTATGTGGGAGAGTCCCAGACCTTGATTCTGGAATCTGAAATTGATGACGGTGTTTTCAAATTGGTTACTCTGCTAACTAACAATGTGTGCCCACTATCTGGTTAGTTATCGGAAGAAACATAAAGACTGAATAAATTCAATTTTACGGGAGCAAAACATATTCGAGTATTATCAATTCCGAGACACAAATAAGTTGTAAAATAGAAAACTGCGATTGAGAAACAACCTTATGCACAAGTTTTACATTCTTTCGAGTACTGGATGCCACAGTTGCGGCAGACTTTGGATATCTTCTGCGTGCAGCGTTACTTTCCTCATCTCCCTGCACATTATACAACACTCCCATGAGATTTACATGGTACTGAAATTTAGAAAAATAGAGAAAAGAAAAGCATGTTCACTAACAACTATCAACTTCAAAACCAAATATAATAAGATCTTGGCTTGTTTCATAATATTCACAGGGAGCTACTGTGCAGGAAGACTTTTTTGGAGTAAAAAATGATTCCCCATTTAAAAGTTCTTAAACATTACAATAGGATGTGGCGTCTAGCTAGTCGTCTACTTAAGGTCCATCTTAGTAACAAGTTAATATGCTAAAAAAGGAAAAATTTTATATCACTCGTTATATTTTCATGCAAGGTTATCATGAATACATCGATAATTCAACTATCTAAACTTGTAAACTTGGGAAGCATCACGGATAACATTTAACCAGAACTGTATGTCAATTGCGAAGTTCCAATATCCTGATATCCAAGTAAGTGCACTATGGTTTCACCACACATTGACAAAACAACTTCATAATTCATGGTAAAGAAAGATAGGGCTAAAGTCAATTGGCTTTTAGCTTTTTAGGGGAACAACATTATATGAATGTTCACAGAAAACAAGAACATCTTCCAAATAATGAAAGAAATGTTCACAGAAAAAACTAGAAGAACATATTCCAAAAAGTTAGACAAGAAAAGCTGAAAGTAATATGGGGCACTCTCAAGTTACTAATCCCAGTGACAGAGCATGTACAACTTTCAAGAGCAGCAAATAGTTCATGCATAAACTAACCACATCCATTATATGATTACCTCTTTCTGCTTTCTTTCTTTTCCACAATTCTTGCAATCATAGTCAGCACCAAAATTTTGGTTCGATTTATTTTTGGCAGGTTTGTTAGTGAACCTGTAATTATTAACAGCGCAACCATTTCATTTTCAAACCTTTGTAAGCATCAATAAAAACACAGGAATGAATAAATGTGAGAAACTAGAGGAAGCAATGGGCCGACAAATAACAAAATAACATGCATTACATTGATTTTGGTCTCTGGTTCTCAGATAGGCCAACCTTCGATCGCATCTGTTGATTGCCCAAATCTAAAGGCTTTCTAGAAACTCCAATACAGCTCCTGAAAATTATCAAATTTACTAGTCAAATTAATGAATGAGAGAGAGAGAGAGAGAGCGAAAGACAGAGAGTGAAAAATATAGATACAGAAGAATAAATGTGATATACTAGAGGAAGCAATATGTCAAAAAATAACATGCATTACATTGATTTTGGTCTCTGGTTTTCAGATAGGCCAACCTTTGGTCGCATCTGCTCACTACCCAAGTCTAAAGGCTTTCTAGAAACTCCAGTACAGCTCCTGAAATGGCCAACTAGTCAAATGAGGGAGGGAGGGAGAGAGAGAGAGAGAGAGAGAGAGAGAGAGAGAGAGAGAGAGAGAGAGAGAGAGAGAAACCATACCGTTTCTCTATAGCTATGTTCTTCAAACCACCAGGAACGGTTTTCTGTTCTGATGGATTCTGCACAAAGAGATTAAAAGAGAAAAAAAATTATCAGCATAACAGCTACTTGAAATTATAATTCTGAATGGAAACCAGATGGCCAACCTGGACAGATCGTGAACGAACTGGTGGATTTGTTCGTAATGTTTCAGCCAAATTTTTGCCATTCGAATTTTCCTTTTTTGGATGACTTCTACCACTAGGAGAAAATGACACCAATCTACTTCTTGTTGATGCAAGATGAACAGTGGCACTGGAGCATACTTCAGTAAGCTGTTTACGTGCGGAAACATGGTTGAAATTATTATCAGTGGCTGAGCTACGAGTGTTACACTTGCTAGGAAGAAGATTGTTATCTCTTTTGGCAGTAGAATGATGAGGCGGACGCGGTTTTGACTCCTCTGATGCCTTAACATCATCTCTGGGTCTAGTAACTTTGCAGTCCAACTTTGGTTTGTTCCGTGGTAAAGCAGCATTACCCTAGGAAAAAAACAAACCAAAATTACCCCTCAAAAGCATAACAAGAATTCAAAGAAAAAGTCTGAACTCAAGAAAGCTAATTCAGAGGTCAATACGTAGGATACTTGGCACAAGTAAAAACGTACACCACGATTTAACAGGTCAATGAACCTTGAATCCTGTCTTTCTTCTTTCCAGAAGATAAAATGACTATGAGAGTGTTAATAACCCTGTCGTAGTACCTGTCTAATTCTAATATGTTTTGTGTATGCCCTTTTTTTTGTGCCAGATGACGCTTTGACTGTGGAGACCAATTGACATTTAACGCTCCGCTAAAAGATCCACATTCAAAACTAAACATTTTAAGATAGATGTAATCTGTGTTCCTTGGCCTAGTTGACAAAGATTGGGTTGTTCTAGAAATGAGATATGCATATCAAGAGACCAGATAATACCTTAGACTTTAATACAGGAGATGCATGTTTCTTTGGCTTGTTAGCGTCATTCTTGACAGGGTCAGAGACAGGGCTGTCAGGCTGGGACGATTTCAAGCTCCTAGTGACCGATGGAGTGGGTGATAAGGAAGCCCCAATTTTATCATGTTCCGGTTCAATTGATAGAGTCTTACTGGTTTCTTCCGTCACAATAACCTTATTAGTACTGTCATTACAGTCACTCAAGTTTAGTTGTACTGGTTTATCCACTACGCTTCCCAAGTTAGTGACTGTCTCATTTCCTGACTTTGTCACTTGAGATAAGTCATCACAATTGTCATTTTCGGACTGCGAGGCATTGATCTTTCCATCCGGGCAAAGATCAGGTTCAGTGGTTTCTTGATGCTCCGCCTGCAGTACCTTGAGGGCTCTAATTTTTTTGTAATATTCTTCAAAGTAAGCCTTCTTTTGAGCAACCAATCCATTGGACTTGTATTTTTCGAGCTCCTCCTGACATCTGTTGTGCCGAAAGACAGAACGTTTTTCCCACGCAAGTGTTTCTACAGAAAATCTTCCAAAGGATATTGAACCATGATCCAAAATTTGAGAGATAGATACATCCTGATTTTATATGAAAACAACAAAATCATATGGTAGCAACCTTCGAACGGTTCAATCCCACAAATCACATCTACAACACATAATCTAAAACTCCAACATCTACAAAACATAATTAAAATAGGAAAAAAATGTCATAAGAAATCTTAAGCAACAAGTCAAACAATTCACGTACTAAATTCAGATTTCCAATTTCTCAGTAGCCAAACAAAGAATTCAAGTTCAACAAGATCAACGTTAGAGTTTACAATTCATGCACTAAACTTAAAATTTCAATTTCTCAGCAACCAAACAGAAAATTCAGGAAGTGAAAGTACATAGAATTAGTACCTGGGAGTGTTGACGGTCTGAAAGTATATCAGACTGATGAAATTCATTATCAGTCGCCATTTCCGAACTCCAATTTCTCTCCACAGTCTACAGTCAGTTACTACTCCTGGAACTAAATCACATTCTCCGGTACCAAACTCCTACAAAACCAGAAAAAGAGCAAAGTTACTATTCCTGTAAATAAATCACATTTTCCTTCACTTTCCCTCATTTTCTCAGCAACCAAACAGAAATAATCAATAACCGTTATCACGTACCAACAACTCAGGCAGAGATGTTCTCCAGATCTGAGATTTAGCGAAACGCCTCCGAGCCAAGAAAACGCACCGTTTTGAGAGTTGAGTGCCTTGCTTGCGGAGTTGTGGCAGTGAGAGAAGTTACGCAGAAGGAAGAAGAAAAATGGTTACCACGTGTCCGCATAGAAACAGACAGAAAGGAACTACTTCCCCTTTGTCTGACGTGGCTTCTCTGCGGTGCGGCACAGCGGCTTTTGCTGCATCTGGTGCTAAACCCGCCACGTGTGCTCCCAGACGAGTTTTTTTCGGTTGTTTTACGACCTCGTTTTGTCTTTAATTACAGAGAAGCCACGGTGGGTTTTTGTGGTGCGATCAATAGAGGGAATTTAATTGGTACAGTATGGTTTTACTTAGAGATCGGTGTGGACCCATGTGAAGCCACGTGGATGGAGTTTAAGTTAGTAGAATATGGGGATGCCATGAGGGCCACGTTATATGAGTATGGGTCCTCAATGAGTTAACCAGGATTCTCTCCGAATCTATTCCCTAGGGATTCCGCAATCTTGTCCGTTTATTTTATATAGTACGGTCAGTTTTTGTTAGGTACTATTTATATTTGAATTTTAAATTTTAAATAATTTCTGACCGTACGATATACGATAAACGGGTACGGTTGTGGGATCCCTAGGGATTGGATCCGGCGAGGATCCTATTCCACTTTTCGGTGTACCAGAACACAAGCGTCCACTCATATTATAAGTTTATAACACGTAAGCTACATTTTGCATTCCGTATTCAATATCGGATAGAAGTAGAACTATTCGATACGTGTCCGGTGTTGACGTTCTTATGTATTAAATAGGAGTCGGTTAAATTAATCCGACCCCACTTATTTTATACATCTTATACTCGCCAACTTATACGCCCCAAAACTTTTGTATAATGTAGTCGGGTTCAAGCTAAACAAAGATACGCTCTTTGTTTCTACTTTCTACACATCGTTTGCAACCTGATGACGGCAATGGCAAAAACGAAGACTTGATTAGCTATACCAGCGATTCCACCACAACCCTCCTCTTCTTCATCTTCTGCTTCAATTTGATTTGTTGGAATGACAAAGCTTTTCTTTGGTGGTGGAGAACAACTTATGGCATAGGTGCACTGTGACGGTGATGTGCCGTGCTAAAAAATAAAAGAGATGTAAAAGAAAATAGCACATGTCCTTATATTATTGACACAGGACGTCATCTAACGGTGAACACATGCCATACAAGTTCGAGAGGTGACCTGCCACTTAATACTATAGTCTAATGATCTTTCTCTTCACTTGTA
>JAOTRO020000022.1:1264868-1280742 GCA_028566515.2 Pyracantha coccinea | reverse complement strand
TCAATCTTCAAGTTTGTCAGTTTTTCTAACTTTATCTCTAGTTGTTTATATTAATCTTGTATACTATTGATGTTATTATTTACTTTATGATTATTTTCATTGGAATTCTTGTGTTATTTTCATATTTTCTAATATTGCTCCAACAAGGTTCACTCCAACAATCACACAACAACAACCTAGACACCACCACCACCTTCCCTACGAGTTCTTGAACCAGAAAATAGAAGAAAAACCATTCGAAAACCACCCCTCTTTCGCTGCACTGTGAACTCACTATTCGTCAACTTTTCCGACGAGTTTCCACGTTCTTCGACGAAGGTAAGTCTTGAACCTCGGCCAAAAGTTGTAGATTGTGTCTTGGTGTATGTTTGGAAGTAGTTTTGAGAAGTTTTGGTGATGTTTAGAGGTAGGAATCTCACGAGGAAAGCTTCCCCAATTTTCTTGCGAGCACCACCACTTTCGAGGCATTTTTCTGCCAAACCATGGTTAGTTAGCCATCATGAAAGGTACCATTCTCTTCATTTCATTGAGAACTATGATTTTCGTTTTTGAATCACTTGATTTGGTTAAGTATTGAAAAAGTTATGAACGTTTAAAATTTGCCCATAATCCGGCGAGTTTCCCAGTTTCCCTCGAACAAGCCAACTTTCAGGCCATTTTCTGGCCAACTCCGGCTACCACTCGATTCCCACTTGGTATGAATCTCTTTTCCACATTTCTAACTACACTTTGGCTTTTGAATCACTCAATTTGGATTTCTATCGAGCTCGGAATGGGCTCTTGAAGTTGGGGGAAAATTTTGGATTTTCCAGTTTTTAAGGTCGACGCATGGGCGCTGCCATGGCCGGCGCATAGAGCACACTCACCTCCACCAGAGGTGTTGTGCTCCGCCATCGTCCATGGCGGTGTCAACGAATTTTCCAGCCAACTTTCCAGCGACTCAACTAGGAGCGTGGTGACACGTGCAGCGGAGTGTACGGCGGCGCGTGGAGAACCCAAGATCCCCCTTTAGGTTTTTTGACATCCTGAATCCGTTTATGATGTCCGTTTTCTCAAATTCAATCATTTTAGTATAGTTTTATCAATTGATCCCTTATGTGCTTAGATGCGTTTGTTAGTGGCATTTCCGTCCACCCTAGTTCACACAACTCTTCGGCTACGGAGTATCTGTGAGTGGATCCCTTCCAAAATGTATGATTTTAATTACTACAAATGCATACATGAAAAGCATGATTTTATAACTACGTTTCATGAAACGTTTATGAGTAAATCAGATTTTTGCTTTATGAAAGATCATGCTTTATTGAATTTATGTTTACTGAGATACTTATGAACAATGGATTTATGATATGATGTTTGAGCTATTGAGCTCCGATGAGATATATTTTGGAAAGATTATGTCCATGGTTTTCTGTGCTTACTTAGTGGTTATTCATACTATGTGCCTACGGGCAAATGGTACTTATATATGGCTTCGGTTGGGCGATATAGTTCCTTCGAGCGGAAGATATTTATATATGGCTTCAGTCGAGCGATGTAGTGCCTTCGAGCAGAAGATATTTATATATGGCTTTGGTTGGGTGATGTAGGGCCTACGGGCGAATGATATTTATATATGAATTCGGACAGGTGATGTAGGGCCTTCAGGCAATTGTGATACCACAACTAAGCACACTTTTTATGACATATGTTTTATGAAAGGTTTTATGGCATGCTAGGGTTTTCAGAAAACCTATTATTTATCATGCTATATGAGTTTTCTAAACTGGAGGTTAGTACATTGAAAAATAACTGTTTTAGTATTACTTATATATAAACTTGATCCACTCATGTTTTGTTTTGCGCTAAGGACCTGGGAACAAGGCATACGACCCGAGCTACTAAGCATTCCCATATCAGTGAATTTGTTTCATCCTCTCTGCGTAGGACATCTCTTGTAATCGCATTTTCTAGTTTACCTTCTGCTTGTATTCTGAATTAGTAGTATGCTCTGAATATGTCATGCATGATCACTTTTATTTTGTTAGCAGTTGAATATTATTATATTTTCTATTAAGGTTTGTGCTTGAATATTATATTGCATAGTTACGCGCAAAATTTATATGCATATTTCGCATGTTCTCGACATATGCTTTCATTAAATGGTTTGCTTCACCCTTAGGTGTCGACTAGCACGTGGCCTATACCGTTGTCCTTCGGACACCAGGATCGGAGCGTGTCATATGCTGACATGAGAGTGAGGTTTAAAAAAAACAGCAAAATTTGTTATGCAAAATTAATTACTGCCCATAGTTGTCTTTTGTGATAGAATATCAAGTTGTCTTTTCATCATCTTTTAGTTGACAAAGAGCTTTTTGTTAATACTAGGTATTTTAGATAGGTATACTTACGGTTACCTATATTTATCTATATATCTAACTAGTTAAGCTCTCCACACAGTGCGCAAACGTATTGGTGAAATTGTTGTTAGAAAATATTAGTATACATTTCTTTAATTGTTTGGGTTTGCTTGTTAGTTTAGGATTTGGGCTAACCCATTGAAATTAGAGTTTTGTTTCCTTATCTATTTGGGATTAGGATTAGTTCTTTAATTATGTAATTCACAATGTAGTATTTTGGTTGTAACCATCTCGACAAATTTGTAGTATTCTCTTTGTTTAAGTGAAGTGATTAATATTCATAGTTTTGTAATGTGTTTGTTCATTCGTTTGTTATGCGTACTCTGATTTAAAACTAATGTGACCCTAAAGTGAGAACATAGCTTTATAACAGTCGAGCTTGTGTTCCTAAGTGTCACTTCACCCTAATTTGTAGATTTACTTGAAGAAAACGAGGGTAGCAGATATCCCGAAGAAAAAGAGAGCAAACAAGAGGAAGCCAGAAACAAGAGCAAGGAAGACAGAAAAATGAGGATTGCAGATATCTTGAAGAAAAGGAGTGATACCCATTTGATAGTAGCCACACTCATAGCAACAGTAACATTCATAGCAGGTTTCACCATGCCAGGTGGTTTCAACAGTGAAGGTGCTGCAATTCTGATTAGAACCAAAGCCTTTCAAGCATTCGTTATAACAAATACCTTAGCCATGGTTTTCTCCAGTTCATCTGTTGCGTGCCACCTATTTATATGGGGACCCGAGGGAAAGACAATTTGGTCGACTATGAAATGTTACAGTCTATGTTGACTTATACCACGCTCGGCATGGTGTTCATGGCAATTGCATAAGTCACTGGCACATATCCAGTTTTACAACATTCATTAGCCTTTGTCAGTGCCATTTGTGTCACTCGCTGCCTTTTTTTTATTTCCGCTAGTAGTCAGATGTTTCATGGTGGATAGTCTGGATGTATAGGTGGATTACCAAGACACTACAAGATATGTATCTGTGGTACAAAATTTTCAAATAATATGAAGAATAAAAATTCATATGCATTAACATTGAAAGTCTGGAGAAATTTTGAACAATTTATTTGTTAAACCCCAGAAACGATCTGGAGTCCGTGAGAAAATTTTCAAAATTTGATAATAAAAATTATAATATAGGTCGAAGATAACCTCAAAAAGTTATTGATTTGCTCCTAACAAACCTAGCTAGAATAATCAAAATAAACAGAAACCTGAAATCTCTCAAATCTTGAAATGAAAGTTTGACCTAGAAACTGACATCACAAAACTGTAAATAAAAATGAATAAATCAGTGTATTTTTTTTTTTTTTTACGTTTTGTTGGAAAATAAGGCCAGTAATGCTAGATGGGACAGAATGTTGGGCGATCAAAAAACATGTGCAAAAAATGATAGTTGCGGATATAAGAATGCTTTATTGGATGTTTGGGCACGCAATAAAAGATAAGATATTTAAGAACAATGATATCCAAGGTAAAGATTGAGTGACCGTAATTGAAGATAAGATGAGAGAAAATCGATTAAGATAGTTTGGACACATAAATCAAAGACGTGCAGATTTTCGAGTTAAAAGATGCGGCTATAAGACAAAGGCTTAGTGCAAAAGGGTAGAAGAAGATCTAGAATGACTTTGAAAGAGACTGCGGTTGAGTTATAAGTCCTCAAATAATAACTAGGCTTCCGTATGTGTAATTTTCTCTTGTATAACTTTCTCTAGTGATTTTCGTGATCTAACAAAATTCAAATTAAGAAGATCCACAGAAATTGTTGTGTCTAGGGTTTTCTATATATTTTTTTCTTTCTTTTAATTTGGTTATTACGGCTAGGGTTTTCCTTCTAAAATGCTGAAGAACTATGTGCAAGTGTAATTATTTAACAATTTTGCAAAACAAATCCTTTACAAAGCAAAAATCATGGACAAATTGTTAGAAAATAGGAAAGATGTTTGATTTCGATAATTATATATTTCCTAAAGGGAGCAATTAATACTTAGTTTTAATCATATTACATCAGATAAGGCTGATCCGGTTGTTCCTTTATTTTCTCCAGGGTACTGCTCAGCTCACCACAACACTGTAGTTTAGACTCTACGACTAATTCAAGACCCAACAAATTAGGATCTCTAAGATACAGACAGCACACTCCACTCTATCCAAATTCTAGTATTTAAGCTCCCCCAGTGTACTTTTGACGGTAACTCTCTTTGGCAAGCTAGCTAATCAATCTACCAGACTACCACAATGACCAACCCACATCACTCAAGAAGTGCTCAAGCTGTAAGTGCATATGTTTATGATACTCATCAAAACATACACATTTTCTTTCATTTTTGGCAAATCTTTTGTACTTTGCTAATCACAATACACTAATTTAATGTTGCTATGAAATTCAAATCCAGGGAAGCAGCCCGGAGTTTATTAATCCGCTAGGAAGCAGCCCGGTATGTGAATGCTGATTCATCGATCTGTCTATGATGGGTGATATATACTCATCATTCCACTAGACCAATAGCTAGTTAGTTTACTTTGGGGTTTCTAATTTGTATCTTGATGGCTGTTCGTGAATGAACCTAATATATAATTCTATGTATGCAATTAAAATCCAGGAAAACAATACGAATGCGAATGGAGCAGGGGCTGAAACTAGAAGTGCCCAAGAGCAATTCGACATAAATAACTGGCTGCCCATCACAGCTAACAGGAATGCAAAATGGTGGTACTCAGCTTTCCACAATGTCACGGCTGTTGTTGGTGCAGGAATACTGGGCTTACCATATGCACTATCAGGACTTGGCTGGTAATATATTTCGTTTTCTTTCTACACACACACTCACACACACACACACACACACACACACACACTCTATAAGAAATTTAGTTCTTGCTCATATATACGACATTTGTAAAATTAAATCAAATTTCTAGCTACAAACGTTTGATTTTTCTCTCTGGAGTGTGATTGAACACAAAATATCTTATGGTACGTTGATATTTATTTATTCAGGGGCCCTGGAATTGCAGCCATAATCTTGTCCTGGGTGATCACTTTCTACTCATTCTGGCAACTGATAAGACTGCATGAAATAGTGCCCGGACAGCGTTTTGATCGATACCCAGAACTAGGGCAGCATTGTTTTGGGCCAAAACTAGGGTACTGGATTATTATGCCGCAGCAGGTGACTGTGCAAGTGGCTTCATCCATTGTGTATACAGTCACTGGTGGCAAGTCATTGAAAAAATTCTTCGAACTTGTTATTCCAAGCATAGGTGATATCAGACAAACATATTTCATCCTCTTCTTCACTATTTTGCAATTAGGGATCTCCCAATCTCCCAATTTCAATTCTTTGAAAGGAATTTCTCTCCTCGCCGCATTCATGTCTTTCGGGTATATATTCCTTCCTTGTTAATTATTCATTTCCAGTTATTTCTGGTGATGTGATTCTAATCTAAACCACATATTATTAGAACCCTCTTTGTCAACCAAAAACTTATGAAATTATATCTTTGTTGCATGCAGTTATGCGATGATAGCGTTTGTGACATCGACAATCATGGGTGTTCATCACCACGAGCATGTTGATCATTCATTTCGATCTCATTCGACACCAGGCAGAGTATTTGATATGTTGAGTGGATTTGGAACAATAGCGTTTGCTTTTGCAGGACACAGCGTGGCATTAGAGATTCAAGCCACAATCCCTTCAACTCCAGAGAAACCCTCAAGAATTGCCATGTGGAGAGGTGTCGTCGTCGCTTACAGCATCGTAATATTTTGCTATCTTGCAGTTGCGATCTCTGGCTTTTGGGCTTTTGGCAATACTGTAGACGATGATGTTCTCCTCTCACTAGAAAAACCTGCTTGGGTCATCGCTGTTGCCAACCTTATGGTGTTTTTCCATGTTATAGGAAGCTATCAGGTAATTAAACAAGCACACACTATATAATAAGTAAAAGCATGCATACATGATATACCATTAAGACAGTCATGACATAATCAATTAACTAAATTAATTGCTAATGCTTCAATATATTTCAGGTATTTTCAATGCCTGTGTTTGATGTGATCGAGTCGTTTTTAGTAAACAATTTAACATTCAAACCAGGACGACAATTGCGCCTCATTGCTCGCAGTGCGTACGTACGTAAGTACCATTTTTCTATCCATCCTCCCAATGAACAAAAGTGCCATTTCTCTATGACGATCTCTCTCTCTCTCTCTCTCTCTGCTCAAATTTGTGACATCTTTTGTGTTCTGATGATGTTTGATTTTCTTGGAAATTTTTATATAGTCACAGCAGGATTGATTGGAATGTGCATTCCATTTTTCGGAGGATTGTTAGGATTATTTGGGGGCTTAGTGTTCTCCTCGACATCATATTACGTGAGTTCATAATACAATCTCAACTGATGAAAAATAATACCACAAATTATTTAGTACTGTATTTATCTTGATAATTAGTATGTATGTACGATTTAAAGTTGGTGAACTGAATTTGATGCAGATGCCTTGTGTTATGTGGATTGTGACACAAAAACCAAAAAAATTTAGTATACATTGGTGGGCATCGTGGGTATGTTCAGAAAACATTAGCTAGCTTTTCAGTGACATATATTCTTTCTTTATTTTATCAAATTGTTATTATATTTTTGTTAAGTTTTATATAATCAATACACAAAAGCTAAACTCTACATTTTTATTTTGTGCTTTGATTTCAGTTTTCGATCGTTGTAGGCGTCCTGCTGGCCATTTTTTCACCCATAGGAGGAGCACGTGAGATTATTATACAAGCCAAAAGTTACAAAATGTTTTCCTAGTGCTCGTACGTTTTATTTCTTCTTAATTAGAATAGATCGAATAGGTAGTCTGCAAGGCGTGGTTTACGAGCGATTTTTTAGTGTATCGGGAAGTGGAAACATGTTCAAGTTCACTAAGTGTAATGATACAATTGGTTTGAAACTTGAAGAAAAAAAATTTCAACCAATTATATTATGTCACTTGGTGTACCAGATCGTGTTCTCGACACCTTAAAAATTTCTCGTGGTTCACATATGGAAAAGTCGCATTCTTTTTTTTGTTTTGTGTTTTTGCATTCTTGTTTTTGAATTTTTTTTGGAAAGCAAGAATGAAATGTTGGAACTCAGTTTAATTGTCAGTTAGAATTCATTAATTTATTTCCTCATATATCTTGAAGCTTGATGAGCTACTGCTCCGGATTCAAATTTTTTTTTTTTTTTTCTGAGCTTTGAGTCCATACAAATATACGTGAATAAAGTCTACTAAATCAATACTCTTCAGTGAAGTTTTGGATGGGGAAGTGCCCACGGTTTCTCCCTTAAAATATACTCTCTCCTAAAGCGGGGTGGCTTTAATGCTAAGTCTTTTATCTTATTATATTTTTGGCTTATGTTATCATTTTTTTTGAATGCGAGGTTTATATACAAGCAACCAATTAAATTACAATCATAGATTTTTTTTCATGTTACTGAAATACGCCCAGTACATTGCGCATCATAAAATAAGTGGAGAGGCTATTTTTTTTAAAGTATTTCTACCTCTACTTATATTATGACACGTGGTGTATCTAGTCGTATTCTGAATATATTGAAAAATCTCTCCGTACACATGAACAACTCTTGAACCATTTTATAAAATATTTAGATATTTATCCTTGCTAAATCATTTACACCAAAACACTTCACATGGAATAAACCAAACCCCTAACAAAATATCCTAGCTAGATATTAATCCACATATATTAACTCGATACAATAAGACATGAATTTTGTGATTAAATACAATTTACACTCTTCAGATTTAGGGTGATTTTCTACCTAAAACCTTTATGTAGGATTGGACAAGCAGTATGACGTTCAAATTGGTGGAAAATGAAAGAGTAAAACAAAAGTTTTTTTCATTAACGTAACTAGTTTATGCTTCTAGTGGTTAGGTTTTTTTCAAGAGTACCTACTTAAAACAAGTTTATCGTTACGTAGTATGCAAATCCAAATTACTATTTTTCAGATCGTTCTATGTAAGTTGCTTTCTTATTTCAAAAGGTCCTGCTCCTATCCTATGAATTGATTAAACATCCTCCTGTATGCACATCATGTGATAAAATCGAATAAAATGGTAAAAAACTAAATTTTGATTATCAAACTAATTAGACGCTCTTAACCCATCACATCACCCTTACACTCATCATTTTTTTCTAAAATTGGTTAGTTCAACACTTGGACGTAAGATTCATTAGAGCAATCAATTTTTTTTCATTTTTAGTGGTATTTATGCAAATTTTTCTAATAAAAATTAGAAAATTATCAATAAAATAAAGTGAAATAAAACAATCGCCCAAAATATTCTGGTTGACCGAACGACACATTTTGGTCGTACAACCTTCTCCTCTCAGTCGACCTTCATTTGCTTAGAAAACGTGAGCACATAGAGAGATCAATCCTCACTTCCAAATTGCTTCTGGATGTCCTGAAAAGATACAGTTGCCGACCCCCTTCTCTTTGCCCTCGGCTGAGATGGATGGTCCCTCCACCCCGTCATATAAATCACCTGTAAATCCAACAACACACAGACGCATTCGTTCGATAAGAAGAGAGTTTCTGGATCAGCTTGTTACACACGTGCACGATATCAGGAGAGCAAGGTGCAGAATGACGCTTAAACACAGATATGATAGTGATCAAATGGAGTGTGGGACTAAGATCTCCAAATAACATCAGTGGTACAGTTTAAGAGACGAGTCCATGGCACAGACAACGGCACAGACAACGGCACAGACAACATATGAGAGGAAAACAAAACTGCGTTAGAATAGGTTGCATCCACATCCTAGACAATAGCAGCTTGAACACTCTCAGTTAACAAGACAAACAAATCGAAAGACAAGCAAGGGTGGATGGACAAAGGTTGGTTGATCGAACAACTTAAGTTCATCTCTGTGTTCAGTATCCTGAATGTTTTCGAATGGTACATTAGAAAAATTAGCATTGTCCAATCCACGTCCCTTTGGACACTTTTATGTCTCAGATAAGCGATACAAGTAACATGAAAAATTAGATGACGGATTCCAGAGGAACCACCAATTTCAGTCATTTATAAAAGGAAACTTTTACTTTCAATTTGTTAAGTATTGAAAAACCATTCAATACAGCGTATAATATGTGAAATACATTTTTCATTTTGTAGTTTCATGTAGCATGTGAAAGTGTTCTCTTGCCATATTTTATATTATTAGACTACAAATTCAAACAACACAACAACAAAGAATCCAGTTGTTCAATTGTTTCGATTAATAGTCTCGTAAGCAACATATAGTATGAGACAACAACATTTTCTAATATATATATACTCGCACATACATAAACTCTCTTATCAACATTAATGTCCAGATTTGGTCCCGGTGTGCATTTGCTCACCCAGCTCCCTTGGCCGGACAACCGGCTTGTTATATTTCATAATGCTAGCACTTATTTGACAGGCACCCATTTTCATGAGTTTCTTTAGATTTTTATCTCATCCTCGACGGGGTTGCTTCTTTTAAGGTATAGAAAAGCCCTACATGCTTAAATTTTAGGTCTTAATGCACAAGTGTTAAGACCTAAAATCTAGCAAGAAACCTATGCCATTTGACTAAGAAGAAAAAAAAAATTATACTGCCAGTCAACCGGAAAAGGGAGACGTGCATCTGGTGTCAGCAACTCCGCATACGCACGAAAAACCGGACCATCCAGAATGTCCACACCGGCCTTTATCCTTTTGTTCTTCCCAGTTACGACGGTTATTTCATTATCTATTTTTCAAGCCATCACTTGTAAGGGAGTTTATCAAGTGCTCACCTGGAAGGTTGCTGGGATGGTGCCATCTTCTGCTGCAAACATTGAATCATAAATTGCTGCGGTGGCCAGGGCCGTTTCTCTCTTTAAAATCTGGTTTGAATTATAAGCATATCACACCTATCAATCCAGAAGTAAATATATCTTACAATGATAATGTAAAGAAACAAAGTTGTTTATCCCAAAAGTAAATATATCTTACACTGTTCCTTTGTAGCAGAGCATTGGTTTCACCCATTGCACGCAAATGTTCTATGAGATCCAGAGCTACACCGAATGGAGTGAAAAATAAATAATGACTAAGACTTAGGATACAGGGATAATGAGAGGAAATTCATTAAAATAAAATATTGTAAAATAAAGATACTTCGGTTCAAAAAAGAATAAAGTTTGTAGAACTGAGGACTTTAAATTCAATGCTATCCAAATCAGTCATCTTTTTGGCATACAAGGCCCCACCCCCTTTCCTGCCCAACCTAAAAAAACTAAAAACTTAAAAACAAGCAGAAAAATGAGCTGAAAGCCAGGGAAAATTAGAGGTTGGCCCCAAGTTTGGATCAGATAATCAAGTAATTGCCTTCCAGGCATGTTGAATACTTTTAAACAGTCTGAATGCAAGGCAGAAAAAATAGGGCCTGCCCTAGCCATATGCAAATAGTACCATGAAACAGGCCCCCAAAGTTGAAGGATCACCGAACTGTTTTAGATGTAGACCCTCTTTGAAATATATAAATTTCATATACAAAGTGGGTTATAATATGTCATATAGGCCTTTTTTACATGAGTGTGTATATTAGAGCCATATTTTCAATCTCTACATAGGGCACCATAAATCTAAGAATCAACCAGCATAAGTATACTAACACCAGTTACCACTTCTTCTAGATAGCATCAAGTGGACTTTTTGTCTTCCATGTGCAATGCACCATTTCATTGTAAAGGACTTTGTGCCCATAATTATTTCCCCACCCATGCGATAACATGCAATTAAGCTTAAATAAACACCATATAAACCTAAAATTGAACGAACAAACATATTAACTGAGACATGGAACATTGAAGGAGTGAACATATTAACTGAGACATGGAACATCCCAGAAGCATTAGCCAGAAAGTCTCACCACTTGGATATCTTACTACAAATTCGTCCACATCAACACCTGGAAGGGTAAAGCCTGCCCTGGTCAAAAGATTGCCTGCATCCCGCACCTAAGCAAGGAAAATGTGTGGAAGGGTTTACAAGCCGATTTTTAACCATACAATAATCTAATTTTACAGAAAACCGAAAATAACAGGGCATGGAAAGAAAGTCTTAAGTTAAGGAATCCATCCTATGATCTTATATATTGTTATGCAAGGCTCTGAATTTCCAATGTGGGAATGTGCCCCCTACACTTGCCAGTCGGTGAAGAGAACTAAAATCTTATATAATGTTATGCAAGGCCTTAAATTTACAATGTGGGCTTTTGTACTCTCAATGTCGCCCCTCCCCCCCAGCAAAAAAAATGTTTGGCATGAGCGTGAGAGGAGTCTAAAAAGCAGATCAATTATATTTGGTAACGAGAGGCACGTGTAGCCATTGTGCCAAAAGGTGATATTCGTGGACAAGAAAATGAAAGCAATTATGCAACAAATTACATACTTGTGCCAAAGGTGATGTTCGTGGTCGTGGACAAGAAAATGAATGCAATTATGAAACAAATTACATACTTGCGCCAAAGGTGATATTCGTGGACTGATGCCTCCTTCACGCTCCATTTGTGCCACGGTGCACGCTATTCTCAGCTCTCTAGTAACAAAAAAGGATAAGTCAATCATCAACAAATTAAAAAATTAAACTACTTTCAAGTTTCAATGTAACTGACAAGTCAACAAAGAATAAACAACTTTAAGGTTTCTCCACCCAGAATTGCTGCTAAAAATAGGCCATCTGGCTTCAATGCCAATCTGCACTGTCAAATATAAACATTTGTCTTAGATATTTTCATGCAGTTACATTCTGAACTCTATGATGATGATGATGACGATGACGACAATGATAACATTCTCGATTATATAACACAGATAAATGAATAGAGAAAAAAAATGAAGAGTACACACATGAAAATCACCAATAAATTTGTGTGAATTAACTGCATAAGAGCAACGGCAATCATTTTTCATCATCAACCAACAAAACTACAAGGCTACAAGCAGAATATCTCCCTTCAAAAGTAACTGATATAACTTTTCAATAAGGTGTTAACAATTACGGAAGAGTTTATGTACATGTTTTTATAAGTTAGGTATTTGATATACTGAAAAATACTGTTTCATTCAAATCATGCAGATTTTTATTCTCATGTCTCGGTCGATGTACAAATATGTCATAAATTCGTATTTTCTCAGCAAATGCAAGTTTATGTAGTTCTACTTTGAAAGTTGCAAAGTTCTGAATTTGATTTTTCAATATGATTTAGGAATTTGACCAAAAGCTATTAAATTGTAAAGTAAAAGAAAAAAGTACAATTTTCTAACAGCTTAAATTTAAAATCATCTATATAGTTTTGAAGGTACATATATGAAATGAAGAGCCATAACATAAGTAAGCATTTTTCAGAGCACCGTGTATAACTGTGCGTGTGTGTGTATATATATATATATAAACATGCAAGATTTAACAAGTGTTTTGTTATATTCTCTTCCATGAATTCTTTGCATCACCCTCACATGAGTTATAACAGATCTAAATACCAAAACTAACATTGAACTTGAATTTTCAGGCACACAACAATGAAGAGGTAAAAAAACCTGTATCATGGCTCCTGGAAGATCATTTGTCCAGTGAAGTCCCAAGCAGCTTAATACCAGATCTACAGAACTTCACACATAAAATGAGAGGATATTTTATCAAAATTAAAAATCCCTCAAGATAGAACATAACCAAAACCAAGAAATTAAATGTAGAGAGATACTTTTCCTTAACGGGCAAAAACTCTTCATCACCAACCATAAAAGATGTTTCAATATTTTCAGTTTGTAACTCACGCTCAGCATTTCTACACAGTTCTACCATGTCAGATGATGCAGACATCATAATGAGCTTTTCAATGGCACCTAGCATTGGTGAAAATAAAGATGAAATCAAAAACAAAAAAAGCTAAGTTATATTGTACTTGAGGAATCACATTATGCCACCATATATATATATATATATATATATATCCCTGCTTTTGCCTTAGTCAGCTTATCTTGGAAACAACTAGTGTGATTGGGTTGTTTTGTTCCCACTTGTCCACTTGTGTCACACACAGAGACCATTTCTGTTAAGGCACTACTTATGGATGCTACTGTGGTAAATGGTAGGAAATTGGTGATTGGTGAGTGGTACCAATTCAATAACAATCATACCGTTATTTCTTATTAAACATCACCGGGGAAGCTAAGTTAGACAATCACCAGCACAAAACACAGATTCGAGACTACATAGAACCTTATTGTGGAAAATGTAGAGCACGGAACAACCGGGACCTCTCTGGCAACACAAAATCTTTTCACTCACTTCCTGAATAACATCATTTGTAATAAGATAATTTTCATCAATAAGGCTTGAAATAGCCATTTAATCTCATTAACTATGAAAATTACATGTCGGACAATATGTTAAAGCTAATAGAAAGCCTAAAGGAGAAAGGTATTACAAAACTAATTTCTTACCACGACCACGTAACAAGCGCCTGACAGCTTCCAATTGACCTCCTAAACATAATGCCGCTGGAAATGTTTTCTTGCAGTCCTTCAATACGATACATATGGAAATATATACACAAAAGGGAAGAAAATACAAGCAGTGTAAATGCAATTACATAATAGGGTTCTAACATTTTGCATAAGCCCTAACATTGCAAATTTGCAATGGAAGTTATCATTTCTCTTATAACAAATACATATTCTTAAATACAAAGTGAAATATTTTTCTTTGAATATTGAGCACCATAGACGGAAACATAAAAAAGCCTTTCAGAAAGATGTACACAGGGACTTTCGAAAGCACAGAGGCACTCAAGGAAATGGCATTCTACAAATCACCAGTCCTATGAAAACCACAGAGAACAGCATGATGACGTATCGGCTCATCGGCTATAGAACAGCTCAAGATATGCAATGTCATACAGATGCCGAACTACATAAACGTCACGAGCAGTGTTCTTACCATCAGAAATAGATTTAAACAGTGATGAAGCCAACAAATTATAGTAGCAAAATTCTCTGTTCTTCTGATCATAATTCATTCCTTAAGTAGAACAAATAGATTTAAACATAAAAAGTTAAAGTAAATTAAAAAGGAAACTGGGTTTTTACCTCCAAACGATCTAATAGATTCTCAGCCACAGTATCAACAAAAGAATCCTTGGAACGCATCAACCAAGCAGCTCGATCAAGCTGTTTGCGTCTGAAGTGGCGATCGAAGACCTTGATCCTAGAGCTTTGAACCCCATCAATGTTGGCGTCGGTAGAGAGAGCATTTGAGAAGAAGAAGAGTGAGTGCGGAGCTTCTCTTCTTGTTCTCCATAGCGAGCTCCTCCGGTACAAGCCTCTCATTTTTTTGTACTCCACTCCACCTTTATGTTTTTCTCAAATGCAATGTCTGTCTTTACCCCCTCAATTATCACCGAAGTGCATCGGACAGCAGTGATTATATTGTCAGCCGTTTCGTGCTCTACCGGATTACAACGTTCATTATTTTATACAGTCATTATATTGTCAGCAGTGATTATTTTATACAGTGTTTGATATTCTGCCGAATAAGTGAAGTGATCATCGGACTGTGATTAATTTTAATAAATTTTTTTATTTTTATAACAATTTAGATGATTAAAAAAAATAAAAAAAAAAGTAAATCTCAGTTTACGTTTTATAGTTTTTAATATTTGGTACATGAAATTTTTTTATCTCAGAATCATTAATTTTGGGACAGTTTCATACATTTTTAGTCTGGCGATTAAGTTTTTCGTTAACTGATGACATTACACCCATGTAGACAATGACTAAACGCCACTTGATCATTAAAAATAACATTTTTTTATCACAAAAAAAATAAATAAATAAAATCCCTTTTGTTACTCATCTTCCCCCTAGAGGAAGTTTGATCCGCCCATCCGTCCCCAATGCCCTCCTCCCTTCTCTCCTCCACGTCCCACCCAACCTTCCTCTCCTACCTCACCCTCCGGCCACCTCTTCTTCCAGATTAGCCGGGCCCACCTTTCCTCATCAAATCACCACCATGAGCATCCAATTAGCCTTCCCCCTCGTCAAATCGATGCGAGCGTCCAATCGCCGAACCCACATTTCCTCATCGCCGACGCTGACGGATTTGCGGATTCATTTGAGGGCGAGCTTGGTGACGGCGCAACAAAGCACATGACCGTCGCAGCAGAACTCCAGACTAAATGGGGGTGCTCATAGAGATGGCGGTGTCCTCTGCTGTGCCGATGGGACAACGATGTGCTAGGCTTGCAACGAGAAGGTTCACAAAGTGAACAAGCTCACGAGTTCTTCTGTCCTACCACATGCCCAATTTTGAGTTTATGATTTGCAGAAGTTGTTGGGTAATTGAATTTTGTTTGAATTTTTTAGTTTGAT
>JAOTRO020000022.1:1198905-1209285 GCA_028566515.2 Pyracantha coccinea | reverse complement strand
AACAAATTCACGTTGAGTAGAGTCTTGCAACTTGACTCTTTGGAATAGGCTTTGCGGCTGATGTGTTGTGATGACGAACTGGCCTTACAAATAAGGTTATGGCGATGATGGCCTGGTGCAATGGAGAATGGCATCGGCAGAACGGCCACTTCAACTCTTCAAGCAAAAGAAAGACGCATAATTTCCTAATATATAAAAGTCAGGATAGGCCCAGGCACTCCCTGGTCCCTTACTCCCTCCGCCAGTGAGCATTAGTAGGAGTTCCTACTTAAAATCTTTGACGATTACAAAAATCTGTGTTTACGATCGAAACCATTTATATTATAAATCACTATATCTCGTATCTGCAAAAAAATAATATAACTAAGGTTGGTTATTCATTGAATTGTATAAAAACAGATAAACGGAATTGGTAAAAGCATTATGAATCGTTGACGTATCTACTACAATAGATTGTCCAAACGACCTTGATTGTATTCATTTTTTGCAGAGATGATCCTTATTAAGTGATTTATAATATGAACGGTTCTAATCATAAACACAAAGCTCTGTAATTCAAACGCGGAAAGTTTGAGTATGAGTTCCTACTTATCTTTGAGTAGCCAATCATTATTCATATTTTAATAGCTTATTGAAATAGTGATTGGGTCATGCTATAATATAATTTGATAGCAATTTCTTCTTAATAAATGATTTCCGCACACTCATTTCCTGATACCAGAATGTCCTTTCCTTTTCTGCCCCTTCCCTGAACCTATCCAATTACAATAAGCCCATCCGTTCATGGATAGGCCCAAAAGAAAATTCATATTTCGCACTTTACAACTTTGGACCCGCCTTCTACCCTCGCTCACTTCGACACCTCCTCTCTCTCCCTCTGTGATATTCAAAATTTCATCTTCTTCTTCTGCCAGGCTCTTTGCATCCAACTCCGGCGACATGCCGACGCCAAATTAACAGTAACCATGCCCACCTTTCTAGTACTTGAACTTATTCTTGCATGTCCAATGCGACGTACTTCTCCTTTCAACCTCAGCGATCACCACCTGCTTGATAAAATGCCTCAGCGAAGTTGGCCGCTTCAATGTCTTTGGTTACTTGCTTCTCTGGGTAGGATTTCTGGTGATTTTCGGGTAGTGAGTTGATTGGTGATTTTTCTTTGACTGGATAAGATGTTTTGTATGAAGAAATTCAGCTATCGGACAACTTCAGTTTGCCCATCTGTTCTTTATCTTCTACTTGCTGATGCTAATTGTAGTGTAGCTCGGATATCGGAATCTCATCTTCGAGCTTATTCGAGTGCCGGGTCAATTTGTGGGTTTCTCGGCTCTTCTTCTTTAGCCAAGTCAAAAGTCCGAGATGATAAACTTACACCTAAAGGAAGCTTCTTTTCGACTATGGCGGGAACAATCTTGGTCCAGGCTCGAGACCCGGCTAAGTTAACTGTGGAGATACAGAATGCAATTGATGAGCACAGACTAAGTGATGCTTGGAAGTTGCATGAGCAGCATATGCAGATGGAAGGGTTTCCTAGGAAATCCGTTATGAATGAGCTCGTAACGAGTTTCGTGGAAAGCTTTGATGTTCAGTGGCTGGAAAAGGCTTACGGGCTGGTAGAACATGCTATTGAGAAAGGTAAACTGAATTTGTTAGAGAAGGAGACGCTGATTTATCTGTCTTTTGGGCTTGCCAAAGCTGGATTACCTAATTCTGCATCGACTGTTTTAAGAAAGATGGTAGAGATGGAACAGTTTCCCCCTGTTGCTGCCTGGTCTGCAATCTTGGCTTACATGTCTCGAACAGCTCAAGGGGCTTACCTTGCTGCAGAGTTGATTCTCGAGATAGGTTACCTATTCCAAGATAACAGGATCGATCCGCGTAAGAAGTGTAATGCACCTTTGATTGCTATGAAGCCTAATACTACTGCTTTCAACGTCTCTTTGGCTGGCTGTCTCATGTTTGGGACAACTAGGAAAGCCGAGCAGATCCTTGACATGATGCCTCGAGTTGGTGTCAAAATGGACGCTAACTTGTTGATATTAATGGCACAAGTATATGAGAGAAATGGACGAAGAGATGAGCTTACGAAACTTCAACGATACATAGATGAAGCACACAACCTTACCGATATCCAGTATCGTCAATTCTACAACTGCTTGTTGACTTGCCATTTGAAATTTGGGGATCTAGATTCTGCATCCAACATGGTCTTGGAAATGCTAAGGAAAGAAAAAGCAGCACGAAGTTCTCTTGCAGTAGCAACACTGGTATTTGATGCTGCTGGAAGGGGCAACAAGTCTCTTGGACTGGGATCTCTGTCCGGTAAAAGTTCAAGCTATGCAGAATCGAATGGTTATGAAGATAATGGTTTAAGTAGCCAGTTAGTATCTTATGATGAGTTTTCTAGCGACAGAAATTTCTTGAGACTTGAGAATGATGCAAAGCAAGTACTGGGTGCAGTGTTAGCTAAGTTGCAGAGCCAAGTCAAATTGGTAACAACTGACCGCGGTATCCTCCAGCCAACTGAAAATCTTTTCGTGAAATTAGTCAAGGCGTTTCTGGAAGCGGACAAGACCAAGGATTTGGCAGAGTTTCTTCTAAAGGCCGACAAAGAAGATTCCCCAGCATCCAACGACGATTCAGCCTTGGTTCATGTAATTAATTCGTGCATATCACTTGGATGGTTAGACAAGGCGCATGACCTTCTCGATGAGATGTTTTTGGCTGGTGTAAGAACTGGTTCAGCTGTATACTCCTCTCTTTTAAAAGCATATTGTCAAGCGAAGCAAGCGGGAAATGCAGCATCACTTTTAAGAGATGCTCGTAAAGCCGGGATCCAGCTAGACTCAAGCTCTTATGAGGCATTGATCCAATCGAGGGTTCTTCAAAATGATACACAGGGAGCCCTCCATTTGTACAGAGAGATGAAGGAGGCTAAGATACCAAAAGCTGGTCATCAGGAGTTCGAGAGGTTAGTACATGAATGTGCAGGGGACGGTGAACCTAAGTTGATGGTAAAGCTCTTGCAGGAAATCAAGGAAGGGCAGAAATCCGATGCCGGGGTTCACGACTGGAACAACGTAATCCATTTCTTCTGCAAGAAGAGACTCATGCAAGACGCTGAGAAGGCGCTGACGAAGATGAGAAGCCTCGGGTACACCCCAAATGCACAAACATTCCATTCTATGGTAACTGGTTATGCTGCTGTAGGAGGAAAGTATACAGAAGTGACCGAGTTGTGGGGTGAGATGAAGTCCATTGCTGCTGCCACCTCAATGAAATTTGACCAGGAGCTCCTGGATTCGGTTCTTTACACCTTCGTGAGGGGCGGATTTTTCAGCCGAGCAAATGAAGTTGTGGAGATGATGGAGAAGGGGAAGATGTTTGTCGACAAATACAAGTACCGGACGCTTTTCTTGAAGTACCACAGAACAAGTTACAAAGGCAAGGCTCCCAAATTCCAGACAGAATCCCAACATAAAAAGAGGGAGGCTGCATTGGAGTTTAAGAATTGGGTTGGAGTTTGTTGAAGAGAATGCCTTTATTTGCTTCATACATGCCTCAATTTTAATCAAGTTAATAAAGTATGATTTGCTTGCTTATGTCAATTAGTTCTTCACTCAATGGTCCACCACTAATATATTCTCTAACTTAACTACCTGTGAGATTTTATCACAAAACGCCCTAGTATACTTTGGTATGAAACCACTCAATATAATATTTTGTGACAGGTTATTGATTTTTCAATAGATTTTATTAATTCACATATTATAATATGAGTGAATGACATGTTAATTTGTCACGAATCTCAGGTATTGTAATAATACTAGATTGGTTTGATATAATATAAGTGAATTAGTAATATCACGCGAAGATGTGACAGTACGCTGAAAGTTCTCAATATTAACCACGTAGCTCACTCAAACTATAACACATGAACTAGTAGCACTATATGAACGTATCAAAATTAAGAATTTGAGAAAACCAATTGCCAAAATTATCCATAACGTTTAAAGAAATTGCCAAAATTATTCACCCCAAATTAGACTATTGAGTGAAGAATCTTTGTAGATCTTGCTTTTACAACTAAAACCAATACCGTTTCACAGTTTTATTCAACCACCTTTATAATATAAAAGCTTTCATCAATAAAACACTAATCTCCATTAGAACATACTGAAAAAAATGCGAACAAATATATAATGAGTGTTCGTATTCAACGAGTCTCTTAGAGTTTATTGATTTTCAAACGTAAGGATTAGTCGGGGCAGTGGCAGTGACCAAGATTTTTAGAATAGTACTTTTGAGTGATATTCCTTTTGTTTTTGAAAATTATTGTTGTAGTAAGAAGTTCATAGTGTAATTGTTTGATCTCTGTTGGCTGCTGATAAAAGCAAGAAAAATTTTGAGTTGTGAACTATAATTTTTCTCCTTCTCCTTCTCCTTTACTATTTTCGTTGTGTGATTGCACAATTTCTGTTTGGCAGCTGAGAAAATCCAAGGAACCAAGTAAAAAGAAAAAATGTTTGTGTTGTTGTGATGTATGATTCTTCTTCTTCTTCTTTATTTTTGCATCTGTTCTGCTGTTTGAATTCCTCTGTTTTCCTTCTCAATCATAACTACGATTCTCCGTCAACAATATATGTGAATTATACATTACTGCAAAGTTGTTTACATGCCTGTGGCAGCAAACTTACTGAAATTTGATGTGTTCCGAATTTAATTTCGCGGCGTGATGCAGAACCTTCTTGCCCTTTGCTCACCTGAATGCCGTGACCACCAATTTAACATCGAGGACGTAACAGAGCAACCAAAGCAAGCACCTCTTCAATCTACTAAAACCATGTACAGCATGGCATACAACGTGAACGGCTGAAGAAACTAGCCAGGCGCTACCCAGGCGGCGGACGGCAGTCATGTTTTTGAGATTGGCATTGCACTTTTCAATTAGCAATGGTTCGTCTTGTACATTTATATTGTCACATTCAGCTTATCGTTGAATTTATTATTTCGGTGTTTTGTTTTTGTGGTTATGGTGGAACTGAAACATCTTATAAAAAGATTGGATGGTGATTGTATTTATTTTCTTCAATTTACCAAGTTGGATAAGGGATCCATATTGCCTAATACTCTTGTAGCCACCATCCTCCCATCAGGTTTAATTTCTCGTAGAGATTTATGGCCCACTGAAGTTACAAATTGGGCTACTATGTTCTAGAGCCCAATTGTTGTGGACTTTCAAGTTCGAGTTAATAAGCTCTGGAAACTAATCGAACAAGTTGAGGTAATAAGTTCTAGAGCCCAATTATGGATTACGACACCGTTTTTATCACCCTCCTCACGAGATTCCCTCAAGGACGAGGCTCACTAAGTATGCATGAGGATGCATGAAACGAAGTGGTATACTCGATGTTTAGTTTCGGTTTACGTGTAAGTAAATTTGGTTGTCACAAGGAATATATATCCATGTTTTTGTGACACAATGACATTTATAACCAAAATCTTTGAAGGGCCAGACATGAAAGAAAAGTACTAGTATCACCACTAGTAAACTCAAATGTCTAGGTGCAAGTTTACACGCAAGTTGGGTTATAACTAAGTCCATTGACAGATCCACATTGGGACTTGGAGGCTGGAAAAAACACAAGGCATGTCCTTTAGGGGCCTTTCAAATGCTGATGTGAGACCTTGTGTGTCCACTAAGTGTTTGATGAAATATATGATCAGCATGACTAATATGCATCACTTGGCAATTGGTAGGGATCTCGACAAAACACAACGCACATGTCTTGGCAAAGGACAACCAAAACATTAAATGTTTGATGAAATGTACTGTTAAAAACTTGAAAAAAAATTAAGTTTCTATTTTCATTTAAAAAAAACTATGATCTCTGAAATTAGAATCTTGGATCCACCACTACTTAAGTCATCTCTAATGCACGAAAATTTTGAACTCAATTGTGTGGATTCAAATGGCCTAAGGAAAAGGGCCTTACTAAGTTGTCCTTGTTAATTTTGTGAAAAAATTGAAAACTCAATCGCAAAATGATTAGCCACGAAAGTGATTAATTAAACGCGTACCTAAAATCCCAAATCACTTGCAGAATTATCACAGCCAATTAAAGCGATGAGTGATGAGTGACGTCTTTCAAATACGAGGTGGAAAATTTTCGAAACACGAGAAGGGTCTGCCAAGACTGCCAAGAAGCTACAGCCTCGACGCTTCTGAAGAAAGAGGGTGTGCACGTGGAAGTTAATATATAGAAGATGCCAATTAATTATTAATTAATTAATTAGTCTTCAAATATGACACTTACGATGATATCACCATCACAAATATTGCAGACAGTGAGTAATTAATCTCTGCCTCTGTTGACTAGTGTTGACCGTTGGATCATCGCAAGCCCTCGAGTGCGTCTGACTCACTGATTCGTCCTCAGCAGCAAGCAGCACTGACGCCTTGTAGAACAAGCAATGGACAATGACTTTAATTTCCCCCTAAAACCCTAATTAAAAAAAGTTCTTAAGTAACCATGACATCAGTCAAAACGTTGCAGTTTTGTACTTTCTCCGATCATATCATCGATCCTATCTATATCTAGCTTTGGATTTTATTAGCTTTCAGAAGTTATCTCCAGAGACATTGCCACTTCCATGTTTAAGACCAAATCATTCTGTCAATATTTCCAGACAATGAGTAAATGCAGATTAGGGTTTAGGGTTTAGTGCGTCACACACACTTCATTATTCCGAATCGATCCTCTCATTGTGTTTTGGAACTTTGCTGTCTGCATGCTGGAAGTTGTTCACAATATTCATTGGTTTTAGGGTTTCTAGGGTTTTGGGGTTTCTAAGGTTCCTAGGGTTTTTGAAAAATGGGAAAAGTGGAATTTTTGTTTGTGTGCATTGTAATTATAAATCAATAGTTTGATGATGGCGTGGGATGAGTAGGGTTTTGAGGTCATAACTTTGACTGGGTGGGACTTTGTAGAAAAATACATATGCTTAGATCATGCGCTCGTGCCATCTTCAAGCGTGCGGCAAATATTGTCAGAATTTCTTGGACAAATTCCACGTTTAGAAAATGTTTCATTTAGAAGAGGAGAACACTTGCGTTAGACTTGGAGACCACTTAAGGAGAAAGAAGAACCGGTTATAATAATTATACGGTGAAATATACGATGTAACATTAGTGAGGATTGAAGGAGGACTTTCCTCGCTTCTGGAAAGGAGGATAGTATTGTTGTTTAACAAATTTTGAAATCCATTCAAAAAGGGAAAAGTGAAGAAGTAGCTAGCTAGCATGATTTCTTGTCACTCTTTAATCTGATACTGTTTAAAGTGATACAAATGTGGTTTCAGATAACGGTAGTGATTGGTCATGTGCAACATATATGTGCAAAGTTATCATTTAGATCGTATGTATAAAGGAAGAATCAAAGCTAGCTACCTAGGACCACATGATGCAGCTGCAGCTTAAGCAAGTAAATGATTGAATGTTGCATTGCATCAGGCATATTGATCATGACAAAACACTGAAATTACAATGATATATATACATCATTCAGATGCAGAAAATATGTAGTTGGCTATCATGACTGCTGCTGCTTATGATGCTTTTAAGATATTTGGATCGAATCGATACATCTATGCTTTAATAGATTAGAGTTAATTTGAATAGGGTAATGATTTTGACAATCCGTTTTCAAAGACTTAAAAAATTAACGTGATAACTATTTTCGGTTTTAACGAACAGGTTCTCTACTTATATCAACTAGTGTATAATGGCGGTCATGTATCCCCCTTCAGGACATCTATCTTTGAAGGAGTTAGGGAGGTTCGACTTAACTTGTTCCCGATAGGGTACTACAAAAGAGGATTGAATTCGGGTTATCAAGAACCATGATTGATTCTTCCTGAATCGATGTCCAGTCAATTGATGAGGACTGTAAATTCGTCGACAATATACCTAAGTATGTAGTCGGTTCATATATCCATCAGTGTAACACTTTTGTGAATGTGCCTATGTGGGATTAAATGATTTATATCCATTCAACTTATAACATGTCTTAAATTTGTAATGCTGCATCGTCTTAAATTCTTATGACACGCCAATTCTTCTTATACAGATAAGTTAATTGTAATTGGTTTATAGTAAATTAGTTTACTGAATCTGTTACCTAATGTTTTGTTGTTGTGATTTTAGAATATCTCTTACATCAAGCTCACTCCTTCGACTTCGTTACCTTATTAGACGCAAGACATGAGGCTTGGAGACAAAATTTCGAGACTAATGTTCGGGTCATGGACGATTGGTAACTGGACATGTGATACCAAAATCCAACACAAAACAAAAGTGTATAATCAACTCGACCTTTTAATCCAATGTTACGCCAAACATCGTATGTTGTTAGGATGCAAAGACAGAGATCAGCACGCAGGATCCTTCACTTTTTCCCTTTAGGCTTCTTCAAAATCTGTCTAGGGTTTTGCGTTGTCTTTGACGACTCTGTGTCCTTTTAAAAGCAAGATAATTTGGTTTGCTTCATGAAATAGAAACCAAATGTGTCACCCCCTCACCCCACTTGGATTTTCTGCCTCCCCTCTTTACTATTAATCACTTCTACAAAAGCTCATCAGGTTAAGCTTGGTGAGAAAATTCTCACACACACACTTATTCAAGTTAGCTAGAATAGTATGCTCTCAGCTGTCCTAAATTTGAATATTTCTCAACGTAGTTTAGATCAATTTACAAGCTTTTTTACCAAACTATTTAACTAACTGCAAGTAAGCACCCAATTCACTAATTCGGATTAATACAAAAGCAGAAATCCTGGCCAGAACTGAGAAACAGGAAGCAAAGCTTTGATCAAAGTAAATTCCTTGCTCCACTGGCCATGTACTGCATTGCTTATGCGTGCAGCCTATGCTCAACTTTGTCTTGGAAGTTATGAATTCATCGAGATTTGTGCAACACTTCGACTTTGCCGTTTCTTTTCTTTCTTTTGATATGAATGAAATGAACCCTCTGTAGATTTAAAAATTACAGTCATCTCTACTACAGTAGCAGACAGTGATGCGCTACACATGCGCCAATATTTCCTTAGACAAAAGAACACTGCTCGACTCATTTCCGCTAAGGTACAAAAGAGCATTGCATGCAACACACATATATACAAATAACTAGTCAAATGTATTAAAAGAAATGTTTATGTGTAAAGCTGTGTATTACAAGTACAGAACTCATTCCCATGAAGGACACCAAGTATTCTCCAACTCATGTTTCATGATAAAAAAAAAACATCCAACTCATAATTCCAACAGAAGAATGGTGGATTTGAGAAATTTCACAATATCATCCGACTCATATATCTAACTTTTTCTATCAAAATAATCATGTTATCATTCACCCATTCGATTTTCAATCGATTCTTCAAAAACTTTATGACAAAAATGTTGTTTCAACTTTGACGCCAACTTGAAAAGTTAATGCTAATGTTACAAACAAGTAAACTAGTGAAACATTTTGTTATGTTGTCACAAGCATGTAAATTTTTTCCCACAAAACTGTGTCGGGCATCCGCTTCGACTGGACCCGAGGTGACTCCGTCCTTGCATATATAACTTTAAACTTATGAAATACATATTAGTGTATGTAATATTTTTTATTTTTATTTTTTACACTTACTTTTAAAAGTAGATGTAGAACAGCTGCGAGAAAGAAAAGAAAAAAAAGTGAAAAAGAATCATAACTGGAAGCAGGGAATCTCCGTAACTTGAATGATGTGTCCAAGTCGACAAATCCTGTGGGGCTCTGAGTTGCCACATGGGCAGAATTTGTAGGCCATATTTTTGTCTCTTCGATCAATTTCCTTTTACATTCCCCACTCCAGCTTACTGCCACGTGTAAACGGACCCCGTCACCGCCAGCAGCACGTACCGTACATCAGACTGGAAATTTCAGCTTACTCCACGCTCACATACAATTTAATTAGGATATTGATAAATCTTTACAGGATGATTAAAATAATTTATGATGGACAAGCTTGTGAATCAAAGTAAAGAGTTATGTCAATTTGATGACCATTTTGACCAATAAGGGTTAGTTTGACAAAATTACTCTTTAAAATGTGGTTATGTGGTTGCTCGAGTGATAATTTAACGATGATGTTGACGGATTTTTCATAAACTGATCAAAATAATTTACGGTGGATAAACACAAGGACCGCTTCTATCGATTTTCAATCTGAAAAACCAAAATAAGAAGTTATATCAATCCCATATACTATTTTGGCTAAAAAACTTAACCACTTGGCATGTCAAACACTCTCACAAACTGTTGTTCCTCAGTTTTCTAAAACATTTTAGTTCTCCTAAATT
>JAOTRO020000022.1:1180593-1198805 GCA_028566515.2 Pyracantha coccinea | reverse complement strand
ACAGTCTCGTTTTCCGTGAAAAGTGTAAAAAAGGAAAAAATTATGGCCGCACGATTTTTGATCAACGGTCCATGTGCATTGATCCCTAGGATCCCCATGAAAGGGATCCGGCGAGGATCTAAATCCCTATTAATGCACCAATTATAGATCTTGAAAATGTATTTTAATTGATTTCTTTTTAAAATGGGTCCTGCAAACATAATTTATAACAAAAAAACATATCGGTTGGAAAAAGAGAAAATCTGACATTGTCACATCAGCCGTCAAATTAACATTTGACATTTATCTTTTGACATCTCCTTTGGAAATGCTCTAACTTCGTCCGAGCAGGTTCCACTTGGATTTTGGGCTAAAATACTTGGAATGCAACCCAGTCTCCCTAGTCCAGCAATAACAAATATTCGGGCACCAAGATTGTAAAGTCTCTGCAACATATCACATATTTTAATACTAATAGGATGCTTAGGTAATTGTAGGAGAAGTTATGGATGTGATGTTAAAGTTAGAGTATCCAACGCAAAACCAATTTACAGTAGACGGAGTGCCCCTAACTTGTATCGGTTATATGATTAATAACACTTCAAATACTCAATATTGTAAGTTTATCATACAATCCAACCATATGGAGGTTCAAGTTTAATTAGGAGGTTAAGTTCTTACAGTGAGCTGCTCTGTATATTCTTGAGCCAAGAGATCAGCACATTGTTGGGCATTGTAATGATTCCTAGTTGGATAGTTGGACATAAGGTAATTATTTAGGTAGTCATTGCTTCCCATTCCGACGAAGAAGATGCACTCGGCAATCGATCGAGTCTGTTATCTGATCAAGTGTATTCTGAAGGTTCCTTATTCGTTGACCAAAAGGTATTCTTCCCACCTGCAGAAAACAATTGTGAGATAATAATTCAAGTCCCCTAGCTACAAATTTAAGATTTTCTGTGAAACAATTGTGTGCAAATTTATGGTTCTGCTAAATCCATGCAAACTTTAAGATAAATAAATAAATATTGAGTTAGGTAATTAATAAACTATGAAGCATGAAGTGGTTAATTAATTACAAAGTTTCTGCCAGTGGCATCAAGGATTCCAGCAGCTGCAGATGCATAGTTGACTCCATGAAGCATTTGATTTCCAGAAGCTTCAGAGTGAGCAGGAATCAAGGGAAGTCCTAGCAGGTCAGCTGCAGGAGGAACAAATTAAATTTTTTTTTTGAAATGATAGAAAAATGACAATAATGTTTAAGATGTTTTTCATATAATGGAAATACTGCCTGGTTTATGCCCTAATGAGGAAGGTAAAGAAGTTTCAAACTCAGAACATATGGATATATAGAAACACACCACCTTATCCATTAGGATATTGGATCACATACATGAGACGATTCATGTTATTTCTCATAATATACATAAATTATAAGCTTGGCTCTCATGTCATTTTAATTTATGTGTAATTAACGAGTTGATTACTAAATTATGTCAGAGATTATGAACCTATACCAACCCAATTGGTCTATTCTATATTAGTAAGTATTTACACATAAAACAAACTTATGCAAAAAATAGAGTTTTGTACCAGCTCAATTGGTCTATTTTAAGCAAATCAAGTACACTCTACCTTAAATAAAATAAAAGCAAAAAATAAACACTTTTTGTCTGAAATATATGTCAATCTTAATATGCTCAGCTGATCATAGCAAAACGTAACATTAAGAGAGAGAGAGAGAGACCTATTTCATCAACCATGGTGTAACCATTGGAAAAACGACCAGCAGGACCGCCATTGAAATCAATGCCATAAGGAAAATAGTTGGCCTTGGCAAATGACGGAAGGTCGTCGTTATTGCCATTGTCAATCAGTGAGTCTCCGAATACAAACATGGCTGGCACTGTTTCTGACGACGATCTCCTCCCACCGCCACCATCAGCGGCTGATGATGATGAGTTCGCGTCTTGGCACCAAGCTACTCTAGCTTCCAGCACCACCATTAACAAAACAACCTAATACTGCTACTTAGAAGGTGCCTAGCCATCAATGACTGAATATTGATGTTGAGATGGTAATGTAGGGAACACAGAGAGAGAGAGAGAGAGATGGTGGTGGTGTTGAATTTGCAAGAGGAGCTAGCATGCAGTGATGATTTAATAGGCATGGCATGGTGGTGGTTGTGAATGTGATAATTGATTTCACCTGTTCACGTTTGCAGTAATTAAATACAAATTTACTCTCCCAAGCATCCTTCTAATTTTCCAAACTTAATTTCCTGACGCTGTTCTAAATTCTTGAAATTTTTCTACCTCTCTCACTCACATAATTTGAAAGAAATGCTAATGAGACCTTCTCAAAATGGGACTTTTTATGGGCTCTCTGTCACCTCATAGTTTAACGTTAATTCTCGTGCTAACATCATAAAACATTGCGTCACTGCACCAAAACTATAAGACGGCAAAGAGTTATATAGAGTTTCACTTTTGAGAAAGTTTCATTAACATTTCTCATAATTTGATAGTCATTTTCATGCAACGAATTAATATCCGAACCTAATTAGGTGGTGCACAAATTTTTTATTTTTTTATTTTTTATTTTATTTTATTTTTAACAAACAATATTATCTACACTAAATGAGAGGGGGTGGGCTTAGCCTCACAATGGACTAGCAATAATTTGGTTCAAATTCACAATTGGCGAGAATCGAACATAAGACATCTCACTTACAAGTAAAGAGGAATACCACTAAATCGTAAGACTAAGTGGTAGGCGGTGCAAAAATTAACACATAAATAATTGGCTAAGTTAAGGTAGTAGTTTGGGCGTTACTTTTTTGTTACCATGCTGATATATATCTTGTACTCACCGGATTGATATTTGATAACATGTTAACAACTTTTTAACTAATTAAGCTTAAGGATTTGAGTTTGCCATCATTACGATGATATCTCCTCTTATAAATTGGTAGGTTAGATATTAATTATGTATTGTGGTGTACGTATGTTCTTGCTTAAGTTCAAGACAACACGAATGCTCTTTGTATAGCAAATTACGTTCATTGCGTTCTATTAGAATATTTTACTTTGAAAACGTAAAACTGAGGATGCAAATGATAGGGAATTGTCATTGGCAATCCAAAATAAAAATAAACTTTTGACGAACTCAAAATGAGATTTTTAGAATGCCAATAACAGTTCAATATTCTAAAATGCAAAATTTTTTTTGTTCCAGTGACAAATTTCGGAATGATAAGTTTATATTTTTTCATATTAAAGTTTAAAATCTCCCACTAACATATCAAATCTTTCGGCGTGAAAATGTTAGGGATGCCCTATATTTATATCATATTAGTGTACTGACGTGCCAATTGATGTGTATTATCTTTTGTCAACTAATGAGTTTATTTGTTTGAAAGTTAATATTATAAATCACTTGTCACTTCAGATGATACATTAATATAATATCATCGCATCATGTGATCTCCGTAGCATTACTCTTCGACATAAAACTATATTTCTAGACTGAGCTAGTGCATTAGCACTCGTGGAAGTTTCGAACCCAACTTGCAATGCAAGGCTCCTAAAATCTACCGCACAAAGGAAAGGACCAACCAAGACGTACGCAGTCACACAAGAAGTACTTATTTTACTTTATTTTTCAAAGAAACTTGGAATTAAGTTGGTTTTTTTTTTTTTTTTTCTGGTTGGAGTGCTCCAGGGTATCCGATACTCCGAGTGTTTCAACCGCGCTAGATTAAATATTTTCACAACTAAGCTCTGTGTGTGAGTCTTAAAAGAGAGAGGAAAGGAGAGCTGATCGATTGGTGGTGTTGAAGGCGGATTCAGAGGTTGGCAGGTTCCCATGCAACTCCTAACACCAAGTTTGTTGTGGGACAGTAGGTGGTTATGCATGCTGAGCAGGGCAGGGCAGCATTCCTACATGCTTTGACTTTTGTCCCAAGAAATAAAGAATTTGATTCTCTTGGGGAGAATAAAGTTGACGTTTCTTTCTTCATGTATGTCATCTGACTCAACAGTCAACATGAACTTTGTTAGTCCCCTACTACAACTTACATTACTATCCATCTATACTTTAACCTAAACCAAGCTTCCAATCTAGGAATAGAGCTGGCAAAATGCACCAAATCCATTAACACGACTCAATTTGCTCGCAAAATTTCAATTAACAGGTGAAGACTTAAAGGGCTGGATTAATTAACGGGTGGTGATTTTCCTTCAAATTTGAGCATTTTTCATCTGCTCGCAAAATGTACCCAAGCAGTTAAGACGACTCAATTTGCTCACAAAATTTCTATTAACAAGTGAAGCCTTAGGGGGGCTGGAGTCATAACGAGAGAACCCGTTAGCAACCTGTTGATTTTGGGTGAACCAACGAAACCCATAATCACCCATTAAAGAGGGTTAATTTCTTCATTTTCAAACCCCTATCTGAGATACTGAGAGAGTTTATAGTTTATTCCCTCTTTACTCTGCCGACTCAATCTGCCCTATTCTCTCTCCCCGCCCTCTAACCTCTGCCTCTCCTCCCTCTCAGTCTCTCTGGGCCACTCCGCCCTCCGTTCTCTCATGAATCACGATCTCTCACTCTGTGTCTATAATTTAAGCTGAAGAACAATATGAAGAAGCAGCAGCTCAAGCTCCCTCTGCGTTGAATCAATGGCAGTTGCGTAAAGAATCTAGAAGTGCACGTTATGAATCAAAATTACTGACATTGCTTAGTAAAAAGCTATACAATATCTCCAAGCATGATTGATCGACGAGGTAAATGTTCGAATCCAATGCCCTAATCGGCTCCACGTCTTAGTGAGATTTTGCAGACACCATACTTGCATACAATGCAGCCCACATTCCGCTTCTCAAATACCACCCAAATATGCATGTCAACATCCAAACTTCACCCAGAAACAAAATTACATACGGTACATACAGGTCAACAGAGCTTCAAGGCTTCCATAACTTCATTGTGCAGTCTTCGCTGTATGTAGCGACAATATTCCTGTGAGGATGATGGCTGATGCCAATTACCTCCTTTTCATGGACCTGCAAATCACAAGAGAGAGAACTTTATAACTCTTCGGCCTTCATGTATGCAATTTTAGTTTTAATCAAACCACCATCAAAAGAGCATTTTGTAAACACATAATAGAGAGCATTATCCATGTGCAGTCAGATCTTGGCAAACAACCAACAGTGCAATCCCAGACGTCCACACATGCACACACCTACGGATGTGAATCGTGCAGGTCTCGTGACCAGAATAGCCGGAATTAGAATGTGGCAAGAATTGCAATTATCCTATCACTCCTTTTAACGTACGAGCCATTCAGGGATCAAAACAGACTCTCTTAAATTTGCCATATATAGGACGAATAGACCTTCAGAAAGATGTCATGTATGCTTACAGGTATATATAACAAAGATGTCACCAGATACCTCTATTAGTCTTTTAAATGAGACGGGCATAGAAAGGGTCATCAACTAGTGAACTGATATTTGTCTAAGCGAACATACACTGGATTTCTCCTTCACACCTTATTTGTAAAAAGGTATGCAACTTAATCAATGTACACCTTGGAATATAGGGTTTCATGCCAAGCAGAAGGAATCTAATAAGACGTTTGCAACACTTTGAGCAATCAGATCTCGATCAGTGAAGCAACCAAAATTGGTTAGAAATACTAGAAGATCCATGTCTCAATGAAGTTTGAAAACACCAATGTAACTCAACCAAGGAAAAATCATCACTGGATCATGTCAGTTGTCTTTTCAAAATCATCACTAGATCTTGATTACTGTGATTCCAGATGTGCAACAAGTATTTACGTTCTAAAGCCCTCGTTCCGTACCATCTCAATCTTCACCAAGATAAATACCACAACTACCAAAATTGTCAATATTTATTTTGATTCCAGATATGTAACAGGTATAGCATTATAAAGCCCTGATTCAGTGACCAACTCAATCTTTATCAACAAAATACATACCTTCATTAGATGCTCTAAATTACCAGATTGGTGACTGAAACAGTACATATTCCTGCACATAGATGAAGTATTGGTAAGCATCCTCATGCTGATGATCAAAAGAACAAAGCAGGTAGCACGGTCTTTGTAGTTTAACTGTTCCAACTGGCAGGTACCCGGTTGGCGGAAAAACAAATAACACATAATGGCTCTGACTGTAGTGAGGAGGCCGAAGCATCTCTGAGATGCCATTTTAGAAAAGAAAAACTTCATCCATCCAATGATGTTACGAAAACAGAATAGTTCTCTTAAAGATGAGGATAAACACTGCATAGTGTATAAGAGATCTTTTGAATTTGGCGAGATTACACACATAACAGATACGGAAACATGCACATTAAGAATGTATACTAACATAACCAAGTGAAATATGAGCATGATGAAAATTTGACATTTTATTTACCTGTCTTCACCAACACAGTAAATCCATTCCCCTTTTGGTGACACACAAGCTGACAAAAAATCTCCGCCTTCTTTTTTACCCGATGAAAAGCTCTTCACAACCTAAGCCATAATAATCAGACAAAGCTCAATAATAATAAATTCACAAGCACTTAACAATGAAACAAAAGATTTTGGCTTTAAAACATGAAAATATCCAAACAAACTTTAAGAAATAGATTGCTAAATACATTGCAACATGTTGAACAAAAATATGTAAAAACTAAGTTCTGTTCAAGTGAAAAATATATACCTGTCCTTGAAGTGTCATGACATAAATAGATGACGTCTTATTACATACAATGATGTGATCAGTATTTTTTGGGTAAAGATGAACAGAATTCACAGAAGCATCACCTCCCTAACAGTTAAAACAAAAGCCCACAAATTAGATACCGAAACAATAAAAGAAAAGACAAAATTTCAAAGGACATATAGCTAGGTTCCTCTAGCTCATGATATATACAATATTAATTAAAGTAATAAAAAGGAATACCCTTAAAGGAGGAGGTGGCTTGAATGTCTGTAGACAGTCAGTAGTCTTCAAATCCCAGACCTAAAAAAAACATTTATGCCTCAGAAAATGGATACGCGCTGAACAACAACAGCGTCAATGAGATACAAATAAATATCACAAGAAACTTACCTTGACTGTGCAATCGCTAGATGCAGTAATTACACGAGCTCCATCACTAGTAAAGATTCCATCATTTACATAAGATGTATGCCCACGAAATTCTTTCAACATCTTCCCAGATTTTAGGCCATGGATTCTGCATCAGTCATAACAGACGTCTTTAAAATAATAGCAAAGAAAATAAATAAATAAAAGGTTTCCTATATATATATAAACCAAAAAAGGAGGTGCGTGTGGGAGCCAATAATGCACTTTTTTACGTTAAATCATAGTAACCAAAACATAAATGTAAAAACCAAGGAGATGCATGTTACAATGAGTGATGCATAATTGTTACATAACTAATACACTTCAATGGATGTCTTGATAATGAAAACGTAGGAACAGTCAAAACTTGAAGTTGAAGAAACAATATTCGTGATAAGAGTAAATCTTTGATATATAAAGTAATATCTAATGTACCAATCTAGGAAACATATCCAACAAGAGATGTGAAAAAATACTTTGCAGTGCTGTCAAATGATGTACTAAGTAACTGGCTTCCATCCCGAGAGAAGAGAACACTGGTGACACCCCGTGAATGTGCACGTTCAAGACGGCGCAAACACTGCCCAGTCCTAATACGCCAAACCTGTAAGAAGAATTTAGACAAATTAAGATCAGAAACAAATTCAATAAAATTGTACAACATATCAAAATTGAATTTAATCAACACATGCTAAATAGCAATATGGACAGGAACAAAAAAAATTACAATAAAATACTGCAAACTATCTTCTAGCTTCAAGTAAGATGCCAAATCATAATTACTGAACTTGGGCCTTAGCTTGAACAAGAAAAAGGAAGCATACTTCGAAACCTCAACAAAAACAAGCATGAGTTATGACATCATATACGATAAAATCTGACCTGAGGCAACCACACCCAAATATAATCACAAAACAAACAGAACATTTGTTTGAAATGAGCTAACACTCCACAAACACCCCATACAAAAAATGTAATAACACAAAACAAAACAGATATTTAAATAGAGTGAGCAATTCCACGTATAGAACACCCATGTGAAACAATTACCAACATGTGATCATAACAAGAGATGAATCAAGTAAACAAATGTTTGGCGGTTGATCAATCTTTCCTAGCAACAACATAATAATGCACTTTAACCTACAACTTGGAGATCTACTAATAGAACTATAATTAGAGCCACAATCCGACATTAGAAACTCCATTTGCCACTCACTACGATTTCCGGAACTCCTAAAAGTGTCGTATTCACACCAAATTGGCAGATGACATGTGAAAATAAGGTTACACAGTAATGAATGGTTACAAAGCAGTGGGAGAATCATATGAAGGACTCTCTGATAGAAAGGTAACTACCTCAAACTAACATCAGTTTTAAAATCAATAGAGCAGCTGTCATTCAGATGGCAAGATTTGCTCCAATAAGTACTAGAGGGCACTGGTTTGGACTGTGAAAAGTATTTGCAGATGGGTGTGGGAGTAAATTTCAGGTAGAGATTGAAGGACTCTCTAATTATTTGGAGATATATATGGTCATACGATGGTTTCTAATGGGGAAAAAACATAAGAAAAATGTATGCGAATTTAACTTCTTGACTTCTAGTAGTAAAAACAAGAAAAGGACTCTTGCATCCAAGAAAACATGAGCATAATTTACTTTGATCTTTCCATCTTGTGACCCAGATGCAATCATCTCTGAATCTCGGCTAAATTCAAGACAGAGGACAGCATCGTCGTGCATCATGAAAGTTTCCTGCAATATTGACAGCACATCAGAAAATGCAGAAGAAAACAGTCCACTTAGACGAATGATACAACAAAATGTCGTCATAGAATGTGCAGAACATTAACAACTAAATCCAAGTTGCACAAAAAAAAAAACAAAAACAATTGAGTGACGATCCATGTGTGTAGGCACACGTGTGTAAAAGGACACGACAAGCAGGCCAGTTCCCAAATTGCATTCATCCAGAATTTCTTAGAGGGTAAAAAAACACAACATTATCCCCACTTCCAATAGCATGTTTCTTGTTCAGAACCAATGATATGTCATAATGGTCCAACTTTACGATTAATGAACCATACCATTGCAATGAAAAATATATTTTTATGTTTGTTATAAGGACATGACAAGCAGGTCAGTGCCCAGGCTATATATATATTATTGCTGTAGAATGCATAAGACTCCGAAAAGAAAATAAATGCTCACATCAGCCTGGTACTGAAGATCCTTCTTGAGTTTCCCGCTTAGGTAATCCCACACCTAGAAGTGACACAAGCATTGGAAAAAAGGCATTCAAATTACACCAAATAATTTCATGTTAACAAAAGTATCTTAATCATATATACCTCAATAAATCCATCAACCGAGCAAGAGACAAGAAACTGCCCATCTGGTGAGAACCGGGCACATTCTGCATGACTTTTTGTCCCAAACTGCAGCAAAACACCACCAAAAACAGATCAGAAATTCAGAAAGAAATTGTTCCAAATAATCAGGCCACTACTTTATATACATTAGTAAGATCTTTGTAATCTATTTAAATTTCTTCATAGGTCAATGCATGGGTAAAAGAACTAACATGGAAGATTGATATTACTGTAGTCTCAGTTCCTAAATTCTGATTTAAAACGAAGTTCAGTATCCAGCATTACGAACCCTGAACCCTAAACCAATAAAGGATACTGAACAATGTATCAAAATGATATATAGGTACATATAAATTCCTTGCCTTTATTGTGTGTGAAAGAGTTGTTGGATACAAGTCATCCACATCTTGTTTCATAGCAGCTGTTCCTCGAAATAAGTCAAACTGTGTTCCTGGGGGAAGCAATCCTGGATAATAAAAAATAAAAAAAAAACTTAACCACATAAGTGACCGTTCCTGTTATTAAAAAGGGAATCTAATTAGAATATATTGATAGAGAAAGAACCAATACGAAGTGAACCAGAAGTCCACTGCTTCAATAGAAGACTGATAAATTAAGCCTCGTTTGTTTGGCAGTAGGAATAGGAATTTGTTTCCTTTTCCATCAAAATTGGATGTTTAGTTAGCTTGGAATGGAAATAGAGTTATGGAACTAACTGGAATCAACTCCTTTGACTAGGTGGAATAGAAGTACAGATGGGAGGCTGGGATTTCTATTCCATACTTCTAAGGAATGTAATATTGAGAAAGTACCATCCCACAACGTATATATTACAGGGATATATATGTGGGATTCCATCTGATTCATGCAGCTGGGATTTCTATTCCATGGAATGGCAAAATGCCGAACCTAGATCAACAACAAAAATCTCTGTTTCCTCACCTAACATATACGGAGAAAACTTCTTGTGGACAGATAAAACTTGGTTTCAGTGGCACTAAAAATTCACCATGCATAAAAGTGAATATGAATTTTACAGCCATAAAGGGTATCTATAACAAATAAAAAGTACCCATCTATGGAAAGGAAGAAAACTGAAGCGAGGGAGGGTAAAATAGTAAAGGACAAATGAATGGTAAGCAACATATCCACAAGAGGATAATTTTAAAAGAGAACCTCATACCAAATAACCAACAAAACAAAATAACAGATGCAAAAGTTCACCTTGGTGCTGCTGCCACTTTAGAGCCTGACCAATTAAAGCGGTCAATCTTGATGGTGGCACCACAGTAACTTCCGCAGCAAGTGCTGAGAAATTCAAAAGAAAATCAAAGTCGTCAAAGACAACAGAAATTTCAAAGAATAAAATTCAATAACAACTACTAAGATTTTTTCCTTTGCTATCTACATTTTTTGTCAGATTTCAAAGTCTGACACTGTATCTCACATTTAAACTCTCCATACCTAGGGCCTGGTCTAAATCTATAAACAGGAACAATAAAAAATAAATCAAAGGAAATGCTGAACAGAAAATTCAGTTACAAGAAATCTTTGCTTTTCTTATGCATTATGCCATTGTATGACCATACGAGCATATTTCAGTTCCTAGAAGTCTTCAGACGGCAAGCATATCAAACTTTTTCTCCCCAAACTGAATTGAACCGTTATCTGAAGATTGAAGCCAATCCAAATTGTGCAGTTTTTTTTTTCTTCTGGTAATTATGTTCCTTCAGTGATAAATTTTATCTCTAATGATAGAGAAGAGAATACCTGATGTGTTCATTGAGATTAAAAACCTACTGGAGATAATAAAAAGTTCAATTATAGAAGGGAGATGGAGTGACACCTTGAGCAATTTGAGCACGCCGCTTTTCTTTGGTCGACTCTTGAAAAGCCTGTTATAGATAACAAACCTTTAAGTTTCTGATAAAGCATCATACTGATTGAAGTGAAAGCACAACATACTCCAAGACAGTGGAATGAGCTAGAAGCAAATAATCTAATTTGATGGCATTACAGAGACCAATAATGTGGTGCATCATTAGTTCCAGAGGTGCTGAATGTTGTTTGAGACCTTCAGGTGTTTGTGATCTTCAGGTTTTTGGGACCATCAGGTGTTTGGGAACCTTCAACTGACTAACATGCTTTTGGCAGGAATTCATGGCACAAATTCCCATAGTAGACCGCAATAAAGAAAGAAAAGTAGAATTTTTTTCTTACTATGACCAATAATACAGTAACTAATGAGTCAAATGATTATACCAAGGCTATTTTCATACCTCATTTGGATCAAAATATGTTCTGACAAGGAGGTGCTCAAGTCGCAAGAATCTTTCGGGTTGTTCTTGCTTCACTACACCCATGACCTGAGTCTGTCTTAAGATAGCACGAGCAGTATCCAATTCTCGAAGTTCAATCATTTCCAGTACAATCTACACGATTCATAAGAAAGGAAAGATCATACCATGAGCAGAAGAAAACATACAAAAATTACTTCATTGTTAGTCCATTCAAATTAACTTTCACAGAAGTAAAGCAAAGTAGCAAACTGAAGCTGGCAGAGGTATCACAGCGATCATGCTAACATTTAAGGCTAAAGAAGACACAACTCTGCAACCCATATTAACACCAACTGAAAAATCCATATGTAGGAAGTACAAAGACGGCGCTGATATAGGGGAAAAAAGTATCAACCCCACTATGAACAAATAAAACAAGTACAAACACAGCTTTGGTTCATGGAAAATGATCTGAATTCCCTTAGTGTCATTCATTCTCATGACAATGAATCTGTTTATCACCAACAGAATTAGACGCTACTTGTCCCAACAGTAGTAGAAATTTTAAAATTGTTGGCTCGTCTTACATCACTACTGATCTGATCCATCTGTCATGCAAAGGGTTCTAGAAATAAGAACTTGACAATGTTATTTGAGCATCTAGACAATGGCTTTGTCTGGTATGTTTCTATGTGTGCACACGTTTTTGTTGGGACAATTTTCATATTCAATATTTCAAATTAAACAGAATATGTTTCCACCCTACACTATCAATACAATTCTATTGCTGACTTCAGAATACCTTAAGCTACTTTCTCCTCTCAAATGAATCATAACTAGTTCCTCACTAATATGCCTTTATACATGGGATGTGACACTTGAAACACTTTCCTATATCAGAAATATACTCTCTTTTTTCTACAACTAAACAAAACGTGCATTGTCATTTGTTGCTTATATCCTACACTTTGAGCCTTTGATCACTCTAATCTCGGTAGCAATATTATGCATCCTACAAGGAAGTTCTCTCATATAGTAATAGTATTGACACATCAGACATAAAACATAATGTATAAGAAGGTGACCCCAAGCCAACAAGGCTCCCCGCTTTCTAAGGGTCGAGGGAGGAACGTCTATCGTACGCAGCCTTACCTTTGCTTTGCAAAGAGGCTGTTTCCATGACTCAAACCCGTGACATTTTGGTCACAAAGGAGCAACCTTTTGGTCACAAAGGAGCAACCTTTTGGTCACAAAGGAGCAACCTTTTGGTCACAAAGGAGAAACCTTTTGGTCACAAAGGAGAAACCTTTTGGTCACAAAGGAGCAACCATTCCGTTGCGCCAAGGCTCACCCTCATAAACCATAATGTATATTAGAAAGTATATACACACACACAGAGACAAAAAAGACTAGCCCTACATGAATCATATTCAATAGAAATAACACCGATATCAAGCATTATATATCATGACTGAGCTTCTAAGTTGAAGAATATGCAAAGCAACATTGTTCATACGTCACAGCAGCAAAAGTTGAACAGTTGTGTAAACATCGGAAAGTGAAAGGACTAAAACCAGGCTTGAAATATACATATAAAAAGGTAAGTACTGTTACACACCTGCTCGTACAAATCCTCCAATTTGTTCCTGGGAAGCTTAAGTTGAGCCACTTGAGGCAAAATTGCATCCCACCTTCCACTATTTATGTCAGAAACAAATGTCTCAACGCTGTCGACAGTGTTCAAAGATACCTGGCACTCACTCTGCAATGTTTGAAACGTTTGGTGCAAAGAATTCTCTTTGCAAAATTGAAGCACAATCTTGATGACACTGAAGGGGGAGAAAAACAAACCAGATTTACGACATCGATTTTTCTAGTACACTCAAACAGTACAACGTTGTAGTCCCACTAAATCTTTAGCAAACATGTCTCTACCCCTGTTACCGAAAGCCAACATATCCGAAAAAAGTAGAATTTTCCAGACATTGTTTTGCTTTGAAACAAACAGAATCCAATGATTACCAAAAAAACAAACAGAACCCAGTTTAACCTAACTTAACCCTGCTCTGCTCTACTCCCCCATTTGCCAGCTCAGAAAATAAAACTAAGAGTTTGAATATTGAGCCCTAGAAAAACATAAACATAGGATTTATGTGTGTGCAATACAACGTTAAAGAGAAGAAAAAAAATCAAAAATCGAGCAATTTGAGAAGAAAACGTACTCTCGAGCTTCAATTTCTAAGGTGGACATCTCGCCGACGAAGTTTCAGTGGGGAAGGAAACAGAGAGAGAGACAAGGGGAGTAGGGTTTGCAGTGCCGTCTGGGAAGAAGAATAAGAAGAAGAAAGACAAAGTCGGGCGGCGTAAGGAAACCGGTGTAGTTCGGGCGGGTGAAGGCTGCTTCAAGAAGGCGGAGGGCAGGGAAGGGGAGGGAGATGGAGTAAAGTGTAAAACACAGTTTTTGTAGTTGTGCTTAGGCCCCAAAATTAATTTATGTTAATTGACGGGAACATGGACATAAATGTCTTTTTAGACACTTGCGAGCTAGGGCTTTTTATTAGTCTTGCAGTAACAGTCCACACCGTCCAGGGGAGTGATCTTTAAATGTATATTCTCATCTCTACCTAGCACGAGGCCTTTTGGGAGCTCACTTGCTTCGGATTCCATAGAAAATCCGAAGTTAAGCGAGAAGGGGGCCAGAGCACTCCCATGATGGGTGACCCACTGGGAAGTTGCTCGTGAGTTCCCAAAAACAAAACCGTGATGGTGTGGTCGGGGCCTAAAGCAGACAATATCGTGCTACGGTGGTGGAGCGAGTCCGGGAAGTGATCCGCCCCGGACCGGGATGTGACAGACACTGCTTTCAATTGATAATGCCAAAATATCATCGACTAAAATCATAGTGATTGAAGTCTTAATTGCATGAATTTTATGCAAATCATCTTAACATGAAGGGGCTAGGCTACATATCAAATACAACACTATATGTTGCTCAACTTGTTTAAAGTCGCAGATTGAATCAACATGCAAACACTACTCATACGTCTATAGATGAATATATTTGAATTATATCATGCATTTAGCAATACAATTTGAATGACAACATCAATTGTACTAGTATGTTATTCATCAATAAGCAAATAAAATTCAGCCCCACGAAGAGAAAACTTTTTTTTCCATAGAAAACCATAGTTTCTTCAAATTAGGGTTTAGGGTAACGTTTAATGTTCTTAACATCTTGTTTTTTTACATTCATATTTACTTTCCAATATTGCATAAATTTTTTGATGTTTTTAGATTGTTGGAGCAATATTAGAAAATATGAGAAATAACAGTATAATTTCAATGATAATAATCATAAATAAATTAACAATAATTATACATGAGATTAATATAAACAACTAGAGAGAGTTAGAAAAACTGACAAACTTGGAGATTGAGGCTTTGCATAAATGCAATGTCCTAAAGACAGAATTTCACTCCTACTCTTGTGCTTGTAGGTAGGTAGGTATCCATCTCTCAGGATTCAACAATCTATAATCCGAAGTCAAAACACTTCAATCTTCGGACTCTGGCAAACTTTATATATTCCGTACTCTTAAGACACAACTTGAAATTTGACAAACAAAGAATGAGAGAAACAAAGTGGGGAAACCCTATTTCTCAAGAGTAAAAATTAACTTTAATTTTCTATCATTTAATACCAATGGTTTCATGGGTTTATATAGAACCCAACTACTACTTATTAAAAAGATGGAACTTTTCATTTATAAGTATACATTATCTATCAAGGGAATGCACCTAAACAACATAACATTTCTACGAAATACGGTTAACACTATTTTTCATTCAATTGTTAAAATTATATGTTACAATATTCACATTATAATATATAATTTCCAACATGTGGCACATGTGGTGACGCTTTCGCTTTGTCGTCTATGCTCATTCATGTGGCTCGTATTCATCTTAATTTTTTTTTTAACAAACCGGTGTTCTCTATACTAAAATGTGGGGGAGGGGACTAAGTCTCATACTGGATTAGACATAATAATCAGGTTCAAATTCGTCTTTGGTGAGAATCGAACCTAAGACCTCTCACTTACAAGTGAAGAGGAATATCACTAGACTGTAGTACTAAGTGGTATATTCATCCTAATTTTAAAACCAGAAAAATATGAAAGACCTGATCAGCATTATTATGTTTTATTTTTTTATTTAATCTTTTTTTAGTACAACGATATATTTTACACTAAGGGGGAGGGGAGTTCGGCTAAGTCACACAATGAGCAATCTAATCTGGTATCGAATTTGTCATTTACGAGATTCAAATCTAAGGCCTCTCACTTAGAACTGAAGAAGAATATCACCAGACCGTAGTACTGAGTGTCAATTTTCTTTTTTCTTTAAAAATGACTTATTTTTCTAATTTTAGATCACGCCATCTAATTCTTGGACTCTTACCTTGTTCCCGATTGGATTGCTTTCTTAGTGTAGCATCTTTTTGTTCGCTGTACACGTGATATTTTCATTTCTCTTTACAGCCCCCTAATTCCCAAATCCCAACCATCACTCACCCTAACCCAAACGGATGCCCATCAAACCACCACCACTTGGTCCACCTATTTCCTCTTCACCGCCATCTGGTACATCTCTATCCACCACTACCTAATCTCTAATTTCCAAATTAAAATTTATGTGTATTTGATGAAAATTTTGAATTTTAAAACAGATTATAGTTAATGCTATGATAATTGGGATGCAATTTCTGATATTTTTTATATTAATTTGATCATTTGTTCATAGTTCATATATAACCTTTTTAGCTTAATTAATTGAAATAAAATTTTGTTTTTATCAACTGATATGTGCAGAAATTAAAAGTATGGAATGATATTAAAAACAAATATCATCATCTTAATTTAGACAATTCTATTTTGGATAGTTCCTCTCCAATCTTGGATTGTTCCAATCTGATGATAGATTATCCTCCTAATATTTGAGATGAGATGTATATGGGTGAAACCTTTAGACCTACAAATCATATACTTTTTTTTTGGAATATAAAACCTTGTCGTGGACAAATTTAGTCTTTGTCGTTGTAATGTTATTTGTACCTTGAATATGAATAAAAAATTAGTATTACAATATTTTTTTTTATTTAAAAAAAAACGTCGGTGGTATGAGGGAAACTTATTGATATGAAAAAAGAGGTTACACCTAGTTAGGGAGGACATAATCCTTACCCCTCATAGAGCAAGAAAATAAAATACAAGAAAAGAAGGGGGGACATGGACATTACCTCTCTTGAAAAAGAATATACAAGAAAAAAGAAAGGGTGGACATAAGACCAAACCTCTCTAAAATAAAACCTGAAAGGTAAGAACCTGCAAGACAAGCAGCAAAACAAAAAAGGGAATCCAAAAAGATTAGTTTAAAAACAAAATCACAAATCAAGAAAGGGAGACAAACTTGTAGGCTGACATGCCCAAAAAATTTGAATATAGAAAAGGATGAATGTGTATAGGAGGAGCAGCATGCCAAACAAGTGAAGTACGATGCCCCAACCTCAAGGAAAAAACCACCAAGAAAATAACCCACATAATCTTGGAAAACCATATCACAATCCCCAAGACCCCGGTTACCTTTAGCAACGCAATTAGTATTTACCTTGACCCAAGAAAATGGAGGGGGATGCCAAAGAACATTGACTATAGAAAGAGTTTTACAACAATTAGCTAAGATTCCAAGAGAGGCTAAAATTTGATTATCCAAAATACCACGTACATGACAAGGAGTGAAAACTCCAACCTACCTAATCTAGGCCAAAATGGAACGACAAAGGCGTGAAAATGAAGGAGGCGTACTTTCAAATTTCACTTTATTACGCATCTTCAAAATAGCCATTAGTAAGAAAACTCTTGATGTTAGCCAAACATTGCGAAGATGCGTAGAAAAACATTTTGACACAAAAGCAGGCTATAAATTCAAGAAGCGACTCGTAAGTGGAAGAATATTACCAAATTGAGTCGCAAGCCAACACCGAGCACGTTATGCAAATTCACAACTAAAAAAATTAAGTGTTCAATAGATTCAAAATTCTTGTAACATAGTTGGCATATTGGAATTGGAGGAATACCTCGTTGCTAAAGTTGATCCTTAATTGGGAGTTTTTGAAAAGAATCCTCCAAATTAAGCAGATGGTTTAGAATCGAAACTTGCAAGAGTTCATGGTTGAAATAGTTGGGAGATAGAGAGAAATATCCATCAATTCGTGATGTTGGTGGAATGGAAAGAGACATCAATTCATGACTTTAAACAAATGGGCAATTCCTGGGTAGGTTAAAATCCCAATTAAGATATAACCTACAGCGATTTGTGCTAAGGCCAACTCCAACCCATGGCCTAAAACCTATAATTCCCCTTC
>JAOTRO020000022.1:1152087-1166069 GCA_028566515.2 Pyracantha coccinea | reverse complement strand
AACTGATTCTATTGTCGAAACCCCTTTGGCTAAAGTGTTGTAATGAGCAGCCACAGATACGACACTATCTTCAAGTGGTGATGATCTTTACCATTTTTTTTAGTCATTCTGGAGAAAAAGTATTTGAAAATAAAAAAAACAAATAAAGGATGATGTGAAATGGCCAGCTTAATAATTTTCTTCCTTTTTTTTTTTGAAGAGCATCCGGGAAACCTACTGAAAATTTGGGTAAATTTACAAACAAGAAACACTAATGCAACTTGGCACAAATAGCAGTATTTCAAAACCAAAAGCGGAATTTCTCACTACAATTAAATGTCTTCAAAGTTTTAGCAATTAATTAGGTCACTGAATTAATTGTGCTGTTTTCACAAAGTTTCTACAAATTATAAATTAATCGGATCACTATAAAATTATAAAATGAGCCACCGTGCCCCTCATATAGTGTTATTTGAGATAGAATCTATTACACTTTGATTCATGAAGACAACAAAATGACGAAATAACGGAATGTGTGAATTGGAAATGAATTGAACACATGACTTATTATCTCTTAGTTCAAGAAGAGACATGAAAACCGTAGTGACCCGTGTACCACCTTACAACTGTAGAGAAGAAAAACAATCGTACGGGACAAAGACGATACACAATTCTAGATATTTCAGTAATTAAAACATAAGTCTCATTCTACTTACAGCAAGAAGTAACCTTTTATGGTCCTTTTGAATCATGTGCCCTGCTTCAGTTCCCTTACCAAACAGGATAAAAGTTTTATCCAAGACAGTCCCTCCTTATCCTGTGTAACAAACGGGTCCAAAATACTCCATCCAAGTTCTACCCATCACACAAACAAGCCGGCCCAGTTCTTGTGCGACATAGCAAACTCTTAACTTGGGACCTAAAGTTGGGTTTTCGTCGATCAATCAAATGGAGCAATTTTCCCTCTCAAATCGCTCCGTCTCCCAGTCCCTCTCTCTCATTCATTCGACTGGTTGAAGCTTTCAAGTATCAAGATTGGCAGAAGCATCCGCAGAAATCCAGAGGGGAAGACAATCCTGGTACTACTTTACCACTGTTTCTCTGTAATTTTCCCGAGAAAGTTTACACCTTTCATTTTCCCGAGAAAGTTTCTGCATTTGGGTTTACAGCAATGCATTCATCTCGTCCATTTCTCTTCTGGGTCCTTTCCTTTTTCGTCTCCAACCTCAGTTTCCCTTCGCTTTCTGTCCCCTTCTTGCCTGCGACGAACAATAACCTCACCCTCTTCGGCGACGCTTCCATCACCAACAACGCGATTAGTCTCACTCAAGAACTCACCACCTGCCCGTCCTCCTCCCCTTCTGCTTCTTCTGGGGTTGGAAGAGCATTTTACGCCTACCCAATTCGGTTTCTTGACTCGAAAACCAACGCCACTGCCTCTTTCTTGTGCCGATTCTCCTTCTCAATCACCCCAAGTTCCCGATTGTGTTCTTCTGGAGATGGCATTGCGTTTGTGATCATCCCCGATGTCGATTCTCTGGGATCATCCAGAGGGGGGTATATGGGACTTCCGGAGCCATCCTCAGTGTCGAAAGAATCGTTCTTTGCTGTGGAATTTGATAGTAGGTTTGATCCTATGGTTGGTGACATCAATGGGAACCACATTGGTATTGATTTGAACACAGTTGTGTCTGTTGCCTGTGTTGATGTTGTTTCAAGGGGTATTGATTTGACAAGTGGGAGGGAGATTACTGCTTGGATTGAGTACAGAGATGCTGTCAAGATGATTCGGGTTTGGGTCGGATACTCGTCAACTAGGCCTCCAATGCCTCTTCTTGTTGCTCAGATTGACCTCTCCAACCAGTTCAAGGAGTTCATGCGTGTCGGTTTCTCGGCCTCGAATGGGCAGGGCTCTTCAGTTCACGTTGTTTACAGGTGGAGATTCAAGACTTTCGGGTCTCTTCCACCTGGGAATCCTACAGATGCCTTTGAAGAAGGGGACTGCTTCATGTGCTCTTCACCAGAAGATTCAAGTACCAAAAGCAGCCCGGAAAATCGTTCCCATGAAAGAAAAACAAAGATAGTGGAGATGGCTCTTGGGTTGGGAGGTTTAGCTGCATTTGTTGTCTCCATAATCGCATTTGTTTTTGTCATTTGTTTTGTGTGTGTGAAGAAGAGAAAGGTCACTGCCAGAAGGAGCAGAGAGGGCAAAACTTGTAGAGTTGAGGCGAATAAAGTTCCGACGAGTTTGTCTCTTGCAGAGATAAGATCAGCGACAATGGGGTTTAACCGACACAGGGTTGTCGGGGAAGGGGCATCAGCTAAGGTTTATAAAGGGTCTCTGTCCTCTGGTGGAGAAGTGGCAGTGAAAAGGTTTGAGAGGGGTGATGTGATCGGTAGTCTGCGTAATCCTTTTACTACGGAGTTTGCAACTATGGTGGGTTGTTTGCGGCACAAGAATCTGATCCAGCTTCATGGGTGGTGCTGTGAGGGTAATGAGTTGGTCCTGGTGTACGAGTACATGCCCAACGGAAGCCTCAACAAAGTTCTTCACAAAAGCTTCAATTCAGCAGTTGTTCTATCCTGGAAGCAAAGACTTAATATAGTCCTCGGAGTCGCTTCTGCTCTTGCATATCTTCACGAGGAGTGTGAGAGGCAAATAATTCACAGAGATGTTAAAACTTGCAACATAATGCTCGATGCAGATTTTAACGCCAAACTAGGGGATTTTGGTCTAGCAGAAGTGTATGAGCATAGTTCAATCATTGCAAGAGAAGCAACTATACCAGCTGGTACAATGGGATATCTTGCTCCGGAATACGTTTATTCAGGTGTTCCAACTGTTAAAACTGATGTTTACAGCTTTGGTGTGGTGGTGTTAGAGGTGGCAACAGGAAGAAAGCCGGTGGAGGATGATGGAACAGTGGTTGTTGATTGGGTTTGGAGCATGTGGGAAAAGGGGAAACTGATTGAAGCTGCTGATCTGAGGTTGATGGGGAAGTTTGATATGGTAGAGATGGAGAGGATGCTGATGACTGGACTTGCTTGTGTGCACCCAAACCATGTGAAGAGGCCAACGGTGAAGGAAGCTGCAAGGATTCTTAAAGGCGAAATGCCTCTTCCTCTGCTGCCACCAAGAAAACCAAGGGTAAGCCTTCGCCCTGTTTATCCTGATGAATGTGAAGAAATCCTGCTTTGTTGTGGTGTTCGGCCAAGTCTTGAACTTGATGATGTACAATATTTGACTCCGAAGAGCCACTTTGGCAAGGATTAGTAGCTCATAATAGATCAAGTAACTTCAATTTAAGAGTAGGATTTCAGTGCAGTTCGTAACAGAGAAATTAGGAGTTTTTTGTTGACTGGGATGTTAGGGAATCCTATTCAGTTGCTTCAGTTAATTTGTAGATTTTGTAGTCCGAAATTGTGTTTGATGTCGTATAGAAATTAAATGCTCAGAGTGTTTAGCAGAACTTTTCCATGTCTGTTTAATCATGATTGGCATTGTCTCAAGCATTTTGTTATTATAGCTAATGGACTTATTAATTCAAATGATGTTCGAAAGATTGAGTTAAACTTCATGCTGTAGGCTGCAGCAGATTGATATGGGTTTTTGATTTTCGTATCAAATGTGAAGCCTAAACAGTATTTGAATCCTATATGACGATGACGATACATTGAATGATCAAGAGCAGGATTCATGTCCCCTTACCTGGTAGAGCCGCTAAGATAGGATTGACATGTTCTAACTCACAAACAAAATGCATAATGATTTTAAGTTTCCATTCGTTACAAAAGCATTTTTACATTAGCTGATGGACTTGATATTTTAAATGATGTTCAAAAGATTGAATTAAGTTCCTTTTGAATTTGTTATTTGTTAACTTGATGTTGTAGCTAAAAAAACTAAAATGAAATATCATCACGTACAACAGCAGATGACTGCGGATCAAGGCAACAGTGTTTTTCCAGAAATTTAGCTTTATTCAAACTACTCAATTCTCCAACAAGCACTTCCCTTGTCCATCAACATCGAAGAAAGTGTTTCGGAGTTAAAGTCATAAGTGTGCAATTAATATGGGTTTCGTATGTAATGTGAAGCCTAAGTAGTATTTGAAACAATCGTCTCCTTACCTGGTACAGCAGCTAGATAGGATTGGCATGTCCTCAAATTCACTAGCAAGATGTATGCTGATTTACAGGTTTGTCTGGTTTTTGCGTAAGGGGCCTTTGGAAACTGAACAAAAAAAAAAAATTGTTGTTTCTGGACTGCACACCAGTTTCCATTAGTTACAAAGACTGAAACACGTCAATTCTTCCTGTCTACAAAAATTTGAATTGAACTCCCTGGTTTTAACGTTAATGGTGCTTTCAGGAAATGAACCTTGTGGTTCATCCTTGTACCAGGAAGAAACATGGAGGCCAACTCCACGGCGCTGGGATAGTATTCATACTACTTCAAGTCCGGCTTTGTCAATTCTTCCCAAGCTTATGATGCAACTGACTTCACAGTGAGCCGAAATGAAAAACTATTGCAATGAGAAATTAAGCATATTTTTCTTTGTTAGTGCTAGACTTTTGAATAATATTTTATATTCTGTAATGAAGAAGAATTTGGAATTGGATTTTTAGCTTTTGGCTTTTGGATTTTTTGGGAACAGCAGAGAATTACGGAGAGAATTTAAGATGAAACGATATTACTTCTTTCACACAACGATGATTTGTAAGAGACTGGTCAGCAAGATATACTCTTAACCATCCAAATAAGTCATCTTATGAGATGCTTCCCGATGATATGAGCTATGACACTGAGGGTACACATGGATTATGATCCAATGGTCCATATTACAAGCTCAATATCAAATACTAAATCAATCTAGCTAATGCCCAAATAAGTTGCAAAAGTGTCTATGCATAAACATTCATTCATCTCGCCCTTCAATAAATATAGCCATCTTATAGCTCGAAGCAAAATATATTTTTAAATACAATTAAGCTGATGGGATAAATCAATATGACTTACTTGCATTTATTATAAGATGGTAACTAGTAACAATGCTTTTTGCAGATTTGTTCTGTGACGTTGCATCTAGCACTTTCAGGCCCACTTAAAACTGCCTCGTCACGATATTCATGTGTTCGCTTTAGGATTTTCAACGTTTGGTTGAGCTCTTTCAAATCTTGCTTGTACACCAAACGAGCCCCACACTTCTTCACACTATTGAAGTCTGCTTTTTGTTTGCCCCCTTCAATATCATAAAAGCAAGTTTCGAATAAAAATTGTTCATGATGACAATATTCACGAGAAAAATAAAATACCCAAATGTGATCCGACACAAGAGACCCTATTTTACAATCCCATCGCAAAAGGCAATCCCCTAAAAACTGAATATTGAAATAATCCTAATGACGAAGGGCAGCTGGATTAGCCAAGTTTTGCTTAGGGTCTTGAAAAACAACACAAAAGGCAATCCCCAGCCAGTTGGTACATGATGGTGGTGGAAGCTCCACATTTATTGAATGTCCCACGCTCTGATTACTGAACCACTCTGAAATTTCACTTCCAGGCCATACAACATCTAGGTCCAGTTTTTGGGAATATAGATTCAGTCCCTGTAACAAAATAACTATTTTAGAGAGACAGAGAGGGAGGGAGAGAGAGGGGGAGAGGGGGAGATAAAGAGAGAGTACCTTGGTCTGAGTGGCAATTCTTCGAATCCTTGAGAGTATTGTATTATTCCAGCCTTCATCTTGAACCAATGCAATGCAATTCTTGCAAGTGAAGTCAAAGTCATACAAATTGGTGAATCTGCTGCTCAACTTGGATGGATCTGACAACCTTTTTAAGGATGTACAATTTTTCACATTTACACATAATTCGCTGCTAGATGGAAGAGGTGGCAATTCTTGAAGGCTTTTGCACCCCTCCAAATCAAGATACTTGAGCTTAGAAAGACGTCTAATGCTTTCAGGTAGACTAACGAAATTATTTCCACTGAGAATCAGTTCTACCAAAAAGGACAAGCAGCCAATATCATCGGGGATGTCTCCTTCAGAGAGTTTACAATTTCTTAGATATAACTCTCTCAAAGAGCATAAACTATTTAGAGAAGACAATACCAAACCCCAACAAGGAGGATCAGGACGACTCTTTCCGAGTCCTAATAAGCGGAGAAGGCCCCACCCGTCCCTTGCTTTAGCATCCGATCCGTCAAACACAAGACGTTTGAGATTTTTCATACCTACAAGCGGCTCGGTCGTAGTGGCTCCCAATTCAAGCACCTCTAAGTGATCCATGTCTCCTGGGAGTTTGTCAAGTTTTGAGCATCCCATCACATCGAGATATGTAAGAGACTTCAAATTACAAATAGCCCTTGGAAGGTTCAAGAGATTTTTGCAATTACGTAGATACAAACCCTTAAGGCCAACTAGATGTCCTATTGATGAAGGTATTTTTTCGATCGCAGTCCCTTTTAAGGAAATCAGGGACAAATTCTTCATCTGCTCCCCAAATTCTGGAATCTTTTTCATATTTGAGCAGCCATCAAGATCAAAAGTCTCAAGAGAATCCATTTCAACCTCACTTGGGAGGCTATTAATGCTTTCACAGCCATGAAGGTACAAAACTTCGAGTCTTTTGAGAACTGCAATAGACGGGTGAATCTCAACTAAATTCTTACAATCCCAAAGAATCAACTTCTCAAGATTTGGAATACCACTGAAATCTGGGGTACTCGTTAATTTATTGGAGTAGTTAAGATCGATATATTTCAAGTTGGGCAAGTCCTGTACAACACCGATAAGGTTCAAATCATAGATTTAGCTTCTAAAACCTTAAAGTTTATTCAAAACAATAAATAAATAATATATGGTTATTTTGCAAATGAAATAGCATTTATTCAATACTACTTACCTTTTTCCCCTCCCATAGTCGAACAAGTTTGCTCTTACGCATCTTAAGTTGAGTAAGCAAACGCGGTTGAAAGCTGGTTGGAAGAGACTTAGAAGGATAGAAACTCCAATTTATAATTCTCAAGGAACATGGAAGAAATTTGGGGCTTGAAGAAAAAATCAAATTATCGAATTCCAAAAACCTCAGTCCATCCATCTTAGAGAAGGCTTCGCAATTCCATTGGCGTACCTCTTCTACTTTGAGCAGGCGTAAGGATATGGCTTCAATCGCCCCCGTTCCCTAACAATGAAGAAAAAAAAAGACAAATTAATTTCGCATTCAAGTCTAATATAGTGTCAAATGAAATTATATCTTCATCCAAACTTGGTATTTAACTTCTTACTGTATTCCCACCTCCTCCCTATTAGTGTAAATGATATCGTATGTTAAAAAAAAAAAAAAAAACTTCTTACCGTATTCGTCGTGAATATATGGTAAATGTCATTATAAAGCCATAACCTACTGCGTAGACTAGGGTCTTTAGACTCGTGACCAATAATTGTCCATGCCATTTCTTGTATCAAATCATGCATCCACATACGTTTTAGGTGATCTTGATAGAGGAGAGATTTCTCAATTAGCGAATCTATTAGAATACTACTAGAAATTCCAAAAGAATTATCTAGTATTTCAATTACTCGCTTCGTGTACTTCCCTTTGTGGAAGCATGCAACATCGAGAAAAATTCTCTTCTCCATCTCTTCTAGTCCATCAAAACTTATTTTAAGTTTATCAAAAATTGCTGGATTAGGAATTTTTGATAGATTATCCCGTACACTATTCCAAGCATCTAGCCCTCTCTTAAACAAAGCTGACCCCAAAGTTTCAAGAGCTAATGGAAGGCCTCCAGCATAATTAATGAAATACTTAGACAGTTCCAAAAACCCATCCTCAGGCAAATTTTTCTTAAAGGCATTTTGACTAAACAGCGCAAGAGCTTCATCATCATTTAACACCTTGACATTATGACATAATGTTATGTCATGCTGGACTAGCAGACGTTCATTTCTAGTTGTAATGATAATTCTACTTCCCATGCCAAACCAATCTTTATTTCTAGCTAGTACTTGTAGCTGGCTTATGTGATCCACATCATCAAGTACAAGAAGAACCTTTTTGTTGCGTAAGCACTTCTCGGTGTAAATGATTCCCCATTGTTGGTCCCGAATCTTTTCTTTCAACATCGGTAAAAGAAGTGTTTTTTGAAGACCAATTAGGGTAGGGTCTGCTTTAGCAACCTCTCTAACGTTGCGAAGAAAGCAATGAACATCAAAATGGTGGAAGGTTTTATCATAAACTAGCTCGGCAAGAGTAGTCTTGCCTATGCCACCCATCCCAGCTATCCCAATAAATCGAACATCATCTGCTTCACGAGCTAACAACAAACTTAGTTGCTCGAGTGCAGAATTAGTTCCGACTAACTTCCTTGAGGAATCTAATAGCGTGAATGTAGCTTGCAATTTCCTTCACACGCTGTTGATGATTTTTCCTATGAGCTCACTTTCACCCCTACATGTTATAAAATAACCAATCAAAAAAAGCATAAACGAAGAATTCAAGTTTGACTCTACTAAGACATAGGAAATTAAAGTTGTCCATGCATGCTTACTTAGATTCCTTTGAATGCCAACCACAAATTTTGGACACTCTTTTTAGATCAGCTTTCCATTGGACCACCTTCTTTTTATCTTCGATATCGATCAACGTTTCTTCATGCTCCAAGAAGGCTTTGGCAAAACATCCCCGTTGATTTCCAACATCAGATGGATCTGTCTCATAAAAGACCGGCAGAACTGAGTTCCTGGCTTCCATGAATTGAAGAATGGTTGTAAGTTCGTTCAAGCACCATTTGGAAGAAGCATAGTTTGGTGAGAGAACAATGATTGCAATATGCGATTCTTTGATCGCACTCAGGAGCTCAAGGGAAATACTTGTTCCTCCTTCAAGCTCTCGATCATCAAAGAAAGTAGTAATCCCTTGGCACTTGCACAATTCATGGTATAAATGGGATACAAAACCCTTGCGGGTGTCTACACCCCTAAAACTCAAAAACACATCATACTTCCATCGAGGAGCTGATTCATTCAAAGGAACAGATGCAGAGGCTCTTTGGGTGTTCAATGCCATTGGAAAGTAATGAAAAGTTAAGAAAACCACGATGAAAATACTCGCACAAAAGTAGAAGCGGACCAAAAGAGAGAGGTTTTGGTGAAAGGAAATAATGGAAGAGAGTGAGAGAGTGAAAGTTGTACAAAGCCGGCCAAGTTGGACAACACCAATCAATCCAACAAAAAAAACCACGGAAATTTTTTGAAATGTCATATGAATTTGTACACATTTTTCAAGTTGTCATATAAACTAAAATTTTAAACAATTTGTCATACCAACTTTCCGAAAATCATCAATTTGTCATCTCACCCTAACTCTGTTAAGTTTTTCATCCAAAATAAGTCATGTGTGAGGTACATGACTTGTGCTAAAGGTTATTTCTGTCATTTAAGATCTTTTTATAAGTTCTTTACTTTTCTTTAGTAGAACCCTGAAATTTTGTGTTCGAGGGTATTCATGCAGATCGTTGTGTTCAAGCAGCGTATATGCATCTACAACTCCATTTCTTGCACCAAACCTCAACCCATTTTTCACATTAGAAAGCCCATATAAAACTTGATTTCATCACATGCTAAACTGAACACCCTAGAATTGTTTTGATCGAATGCAACTTAATAGAAGGAAGTGGGGTGTTAAAATGATAGAATTAACTTTGAACACAAGTTATGTGCGAGGCATATGACTTACTTTGGATGGAAAACTTAACAGAGTTAGGGTGAGATGATAAATTGATTATTTCGGAAAGTTGGTATGACAAATTGCTTAAAATTGTAGTTTATATGACAAATTGAAAAATGGGTACAAGTTAAGATGACAATTCAAAAAATTTCCCAAAAACCCACAAAATAAGCACACTTAAGTGGCAAGCAAATGACAGAAATAGATTAAAAAAACCAGCGTGAACAGCCATCATTCTACCAACTCCCACTCCGGCTCCTAGATGACATAAATAAACACTGATTTACTCATTCCTTATTTTTCTTCTTATCTTTTTGGAATGTCATTACTTGCTTGGTAAGACTGTAACGCCCCGATCCTGACATGTGTATAGGATCGACACGTGACGTCACTAAGTACCTGTATATCTAACACACGCCCACCTTCGGGATATGGACAAAGCACAATTCAAGATTTGATTGCACAATGATTTTTCGTATACTTTATGGTTGCATCTAACCCCCTCGTTAGACTACCTACCACCCTTAAATGGGATATAGCCATTTGTAGTTCACCGTTTATTAAACTCTGAAATGTTAGTAAAACACTTCATAGCAGAAAATATAAGGTACCACACTTCACATCAACTCTAAGCCAAACAAGAGTTGTCATCTTACCATTCATACACACACATGCTTTCTAACACCATTCCACAATCACATCAATCAATAACACATACAATACACCAAAATGCAGGGCTAGAGCGACACAATTCGATCGAAGCCTACATCTCTGAAGCTTTCCCATTTTGGACCGAATCCAAGGAATCAACGAAGTCAAGTATGTGATTTCAAACCACTCAATGAAATCCAACAACATCGGGTTTCGGACCACTAAATAGAACCAAAATACGAAGCGGGAATCCGGATCACTCAACGGAATCCAGACAGAGATACGATTCCGAACCATTCAACGAAATCCCGGAGTACAATGAATATCAGACCACTCAACAAAATCCAAGGCAAGATACGATTCTAAACCACTGAATGGAATCGTAGAGCACGAGGAATTCCAGACCACTGAACGGAATCCAGACAGAGTAGGGAATCAGACCACTCAACGGAACCCCAGCATAACCCAGTTTTGGACCACTCAACGGAACCAAGCGAAAGTCCAAGAAACATATCGACGACTGAAAGAAACAAGACATGAATCAAGTTACTCAATTTAGAACGACTCAACGATACGAGAAATGAAACAATGGAGCGAGATATGAAACAAGTTTCGAAGCAACAAACCCCATGACAATAGGTTAATGGTCTACTACTATTCCTCCATTTCATCAAACAAACAATTCAACAAGCATTTCAAATCACATTTCACAAACATCTTCATTACACAAGTCAAATCACATTTAATAAACATAGATTGATGGCCAAATATACAAAATCACATTTCAATATAAATCACATTTATAAAACCAAGTGATATCCACAAGGATACTAAATACGAAATCAAGGTAATAACCATATCACATATGTTATAGACACTCATTAACCAATGTAGGTCCACTGGCCTTCACTTAGTCTCTAGTACTACTAATTTTAGTTTTTAAGAATGATTCGAAACATGTTGACCAAAAGTCAACTCTTGGTCAACGATGGTGTCCACAACCTTACGTAATTCGATCTGAAACATTCGCCTAGGAATTTAAATCCGTAACTTCCCAAGAGTCTCATTAATCTTCTAGAACAATGTCCTAAAATTTTGAAACAATCCAACGGTCGGATCTTCGCCAAGTGCCAAAATTAAATGGCGGTCAACGCTTGGTTCTACAAACTTAGAAATTCAATTCACCAATATCCGTACGTCAAATTCCCGACCCGTAAGTTCTTAATGTCCTCAAATATTATGTAAAATAACATATTAAAGTTCAATGGTGATCCAACGGTCGGATCATCGTTTGCTATAATGTTCAAATGCCCAACCTTAACGAAAATATGTTCAAACGATGGAATTTCGTCAATTGGATGTCACATATCGAATCGGGATTGAATTTAGCCTAGAAGGATCAAGTGTGTCCTCGGGCCACGAGCCATCGCCGCACGCTGCCTCAAGCAACGGCCCCCTTAACTCACTGGAAAGTTCAACTAACTCCAAAAATTCTCAAATTATACCAAAATAAAGATCATGAAGAGAGGTATAAGTTTTATAGATCGTGGTCCAATTCAATCGGGATGAAGCCTGAAATCACCTCAATTCGTCGGAAACCCTTGAAATGGGTGCACTTCAATTCGCACTCTTCGATGCACTTCAAAATGAGTATTTTGGTGGTGTTGATTGAAGGAATCACCTTCAGTAATGGTGGATCGCCGGTGACGAACCATTGCACCCCCTCATGGTGCAGTTCATCATGCAACCGAGGCCCATATCTTCGATTTTTGGTTGAATATGGAGAAGGGTTGATTCCAGGTAGTGGATGGCTATGAACCGCTGGAAAATGTGTCGGAATAAGAGTAAGAGTCTGGTCGGGTAACAGAGGGAAACCGAGTCAAAGGGATCAGGCTGGTTCCCCTTATTATCTCTTCCCTTTTTTCCCCTCCTTTCCTCATTTCCTGATTGGGCAGCCCCCTACTCCTTTATTTCTCTCTTCAACTCTCCATCCTTGCCACACGTTTGGCACCAGATCACCGCTCCAGTAAATCTAAAGCCTTTTCAAATTAATGATCAAATGACCATTTTGTCTTTGTTTTTGTTCATTTATATCTCCTTCATTATAATTCTGTTTCGTGAACGGTTTTTGCCTACTTGGTCGTAGGATCGAGCTCTGTCCAATTGTACCTAGTATGACCTCTTAAGGTCTACGGATTTTTAACGATTACTGATCAAAATTCAAACTTTGTAATTAATATAATCTAAATCTAAATTTAATAAAACTCATATAAATTCCTAAAAATAATATGAAATCTCGTTAATACAAATACTTAGGTTACAATAGTGAAATCCAGGAATGAGATTTCACAAAGATTCTAGCGATTTTTGACAAGTGGGATTGAATTAATCTAAAGTGAAAACGACATGAAATAATAGAGAGAAACTGGTTGAGATCGAGGCATCATCAAGGATTATCTTCAAATGTTAACACCGAATAATTAACCAAACTTTGAAGAGTGAAGACCATTTCCTCCACAAGAATCCTTTAAGCTCTTGAGTTCTCATTAGCTTAGGCATACGAGACACCGTTTTGACAAAGCCTATCCTGTTTATGCCTTTGTTTGGTTGTAGTTGCATATATTCGTTATAGTTCTACGCTTGTGTGAAACTTTTTCCCAACTTCATCATTTTACCTATAGATTCTAAAACAAGTAACACCGAATAATTAATAGAGAAAGAAAAACAATAAAATCATATGTGTAGACTGTAGATTACAAGTGCCACAACAAACAAGATTTTACCAAAAAGTCAAGCTTGATGGCTTGGCTCTTCTCATAAGTAAGTCATCTAGTGTTCTATGTCACTCTCAACTCTAGTTTGTTTAGTCTGCTTCTGTCTTTCGGTAGTACGGGCTGAACTTGTGTATATTGTGCTTTTTTGCCTTCTTGGGCTTTAAATCTTTCAGGGATATTTGAATTGGAAAAGAAAGATAAACTATCGATTTTGTATATCGATTGGAACTCAAGCGAAATTTAAGTATTTAGACATTTTGTTATTTATTTTTCATTTTTTATCATCTAGCACTACAATTTGATATTCCTCTTCTTATAAGTTAGTGATTTCAAGTTCCAGACAACATTTATATGCCATTATGTCCACCATCATGGGAATGAGGATAGTAATTTCTATTTTTTTTATATACAAGTTACAAAGTGATATTCGGGAGCCATAATCGAACTGGAACCTTTAAGGATAGGCATGCATACTTTTAATTAACTAAACTATAAGTTCTTGACATTGTTAAAAGAAAATATAAAAACACGTGCTTCTACTTGTGTGTCATACAAAAGTAATTTTGATATTGTTACAATTCGTTTTTAAACCCTTCAAAAAAAACAATCCAAATAAATTATTGAAGACAATTTTTTCAAGATTTATGGGTTCTTTTGCTTCTAGTTTGTTCAATTACTAAACTGGAAGTTAGTCTTGTTTAATTATTGTTGTAAGAAAGGATATGAAAACGTGGCACACTATATGTTCGATGGAATGCGTTTAAGAATTAGTACTTCTCTTTCTGCAAACGTGCAAAGCAGTTTTAGGACAAAATTTTTTAGTCGGAAAAATTAGAGACGGA
>JAOTRO020000022.1:1099697-1111952 GCA_028566515.2 Pyracantha coccinea | reverse complement strand
AAAAATCCATGAATTCTAAAATCTTTTAAAATAAATGAAATTTTGAATACACCTGAATTTTTGTAGACTCACAAAAAATCATAATTGAATTTTCATAGAGTTTTAAAAGCCATAAAAATATTTACTTAATACAGAGTCACACAATACACCCCTCCTGAATGTAGTATGGTTGGGTTTGAGACACAAATCATTTTAAACCGCATGCAATGAAGACACGAACTTTCTACGCATGTGTAAACTTCTACTCTGTGAATGCACATGAGGGTTGAGAAATCACTAAAACCAATTGATTTTATTAAAGTTATGACTGAGTATCTAAATCTTGATGAATTTTTTTTTGTAATATCTCAATCCTCATGTGCATTTAGAATAAAGGTAAACTAAAACTTGAAAACAAAAGCTTTACTTTGCACCTTTTGATGTTGTTTGGCGAAAACAACACAAGAATCGATCCTTTATCGGTTTATCCTTCCCTCATGATCCTAGAGCCATTAGTTTTTAAAGAGAATCGAGAAGACAAAGTTTCAAACGTCCCTGTGAAGGTTTTGACCTCCTAGCTAGGAAAGGGATGCATGCATGCATTGTAGTAATAATGTGGGCGATGCATACTTATTTAGGACCCATGTCATAAACATCTATAGTCCCACACCGGCCACAGCAAGAATGGTTAAGCAAAGAGACAGAACAAATAAGGTTTTACAACTCATTATTCAGCATATCTTTCTCGGCAAAGATCAAGTGTAGTATTTGTTCTTATTAGTTTAATATTTGATATGTGGACCAATGGTTCACACAATATTAAATTAATTTCTTTAGAAGGAGAGTTCACTACAATAGCTTGTTATTGGGATTCTTGTGTCCAAGTGTTACACTATTGCTTGGGCTGGCGCACCCCACCAAAACTAATTCAATTGTTTATGGTTTTATGCCTAGTTCCTTCTACTGCAATTTTATGTTAAACATTTATTTACATAGATTATTTTACAAAGAAGAAACCTTTTATGAGATTTTTGCGCGTCGCCTAAGCGTTGCACTACTACTGAGGCTTGGCGCACTTCACCACATCTAGTTTTAACCTTTTACATTTTTATGTCTTGTTCAACTTCTAATTCAATTACGGTGATTCTACTTCGAGTTTCATGAGTCTATTTCATATCGAATCCAAGTCCAAATTAAACACTTAAAAGTTGAAACCAACAACTATTAGGGATGGAGGAAAAGTGTGTGCCTCAAGGGTTTCATCTCTGATTTTCGACAATTTACATCCTCATTAATGTATAATTCTAATACCGTACGTATAGATTTAGATTTTTGATCACTTCAGACTTCGCAAATCAGTTTTGATGGTTGCAGAAGGGGGAGAGAACCGTATCTAATTCTTTTTTATTCAGAATATTTTCATTTGAGTTTATTTGGTTTTCTTTCTTTGTTTTATGGGTTACTACACTCATGCCTCACTCATTTTTCAATTATTTAAAGACGACTTTGATGGTTTTCTATTGGAATGATCTTGTCACTATGTTCATCATTGCATGTTCAAGGCGCTCCTCAACATCTCCAAATTAAATATTTTAGCCTTTCGGTCCTCTTTCTTCCTGCTCAAAATGGTTGCAATCAAGGTTCTAAATTTCCTTCTCAAATCTAAAAATTTAATCAAATTATGCACTTTTCTGATGAGCAACGAAAAACCATCAAATCCATGAATGAATAATGACAAATACATACAGAATGAAAGTGGTGTGAGCACTAAAAGGTGTTGTAGCCCGTGACACTCCCAACAGACTTTGGCAGCTAAGGCGACTGGTGGCGTGGCCATTTTGTTGCAAGTCAAAATTCTAGTCATTATTACTACCATATCAATCCATGTTGCCACCTCCGTTTTGGCCAATATTTAACAGTATGATGGTCCCATTACTTGAATGGAATGATTGAGTTGATCGACGGTTTATGTGAAGCCACGTGATTGTCTTCCGACGAACAATGAGAATCGAAACCGTGTTGATTTCAGAGTTTCTGCAGCACCTTTGGCAGTGGATAGGCAGTACCCATTACTTGAAACCAGCATTATGGCAGCAATGGATGAATTTCCAATTAGACCTCATACAACAATTGTCCTAGCCTTACCGTATCTTTTGTTTCATACTTTCATTTCTTTTGGAATGGTCACAACACTTTTTTTTATTATGGATCTACTATCAGAAATTCATCGATTATATTGTTTTCCAAAGAATGGAAAATGCTGTTGAAGAGATGAGCGAGAATGGATGGGCCTGGAGAATGTGACCACACGGTAATTTCTCTATCATACACCTGGTTTAACCATGCCCGTTTATTACTAGAGGTTAACCTTGTTCATGAACTCCCTGTGTAGGGCTTGAGACTTTGAGCGAGACTTGGATGCCGATTTCGGAGAGCGAGTGAACAAATTGGAGGGATCTTTTTTCGCTGAGAAAAAGGAGAGATTTGATGCTGGGATGGAGGCAAAGCCTAGATTTGAACTTTGGGATATATTCTCATTTCATCCAATATTCCATAACACACCCCACTTTTTCAACTGCTAGTCTGCTTCCATAAGACACTTGACCATGCTCTTGTAAATTTGAGTTGACCTACCTGGAGGGAGAGTCCAGAGTGGAAGGAGTAGGACTGTTGGAAAGCATAGAGTATCCTTGTCCTTGTCAATGTTGGATTTCAGTGGGGGTGATCGGAATTGATTTCAGTTTTCTTGGAGTTGAAGGAAGTTATTCCATGTTCCCTTCGGTATATTTTGACAATAGAAATGTTTAAGATGTCGTCCATCGATCGTGTTGGTTCAAGACTACTTACGGGTGTAGGGTAATCAAGATTTATATGGACTTTTGTTGAGTTTTTAAAGTAATATACTTTCACACATTTAGTAGGCTTTTACTGACTATTATAAGCTCCATAAAAATTTCAGACTTTGAATGATATATTTTTTGTGGAAAATAAAGAAGTTTAACGATAGACTTTTGTAAAATTCTAGAGAGTTCAATGCTAGAATTTTGTGACTGTCATGGACTTTTTAATAACCAATTTATTAATAAGCATTATTATTCATTATTGAAATGGTGATCATGACCATGATAAAGTGGTCTTATGAGGTGCTGGCAATGGTAGTGGTGAAAGTGTGTCCCATGGTTATTGTTGGCAAAGTTGTGATAGTAATACCGGTGTCTATGGTGGTGGAGGTAATAGTAGGGGTGCTGATTGTGGTGGTGGAGGAGTAGGGATGAGGCGATGGTGATGGTGATGGCTGGTGATGTTGGTGGTAGAGGTGGAAGTTATGGTGATATGTTGTTCCATTCTCAAACCATTTAGCGAGGGGCATTACCTCACTTTTTTTTTTGGGTATGCGGTATGCTGCTCCACAAGCAAGGAGCATCCAATGTGTGGTGGTGGCAACATGGTGGTGGAAGTGCTGATAATCATCTTCATTGCATTATGGTGTGTGGTAGAGTATATCATCAGAGAATTGAGAAAAATAAAATCCATCAACATTTTAGGGGGAGAGAATTAGTTTGCTATGATTTTTTTTTTAAAAAAAAACTTACTATAAAAGCACTCAAAGTCTATAAAAATCCATGAATTCTAAAATCTTTTAAAATAAATGAAATTTTGAATACACCTGAATTTTTGTAGACTCACAAAAAGTCATAATTGAATTTTCATAGAGTTTTAAAAGCCACAAAAGTCTTTACTTAATACAGAGTCACACGATACACCTCTCTTAAATGTAGCAAGGTTGGGTTTTAGACACAATCCTTTTTAACCGCATGCAATGAAGACATGAACTTTCTACGCATGTGTAGACTTCTACCTCTGTAAATGCACATGAGGGTTGAGATATGACTAAAACCAATTGATTTTATTAAAGTTATGACTGAGTATCTAAATCTTGATGAATTCTTTATTATATCTCAATCCTCATGTGCATTCAGAATGAAGGTAAAGTAAAACTTGAAAAAAGCTTTACTTTGCACCTTTTGATGTTGTTTGGCGAAAATAACACAAGAATCGATCCTTTATCGGTTTATCCTTCCCTCATGATCCTAGAGCCATTGGTTTTAAAAGAGAATCGAGAAGACAAAGTTTTAAACATCCCTGTGAAGTTGAACTAGAACCTCCAATATTGTTTGCTAGAATCTTCTAGAGAAATCCCAGTCTGAACTAGAACAAAATATTACTTTGTACCTACTAATCTTAATGGGCTGGAGTTGTTCTTTAACATCTTTGATGGGAGATTCGACATTGGAACTTTGAAGTTGAGGACTTGAATTGCTTGTTGTATTAAAGGTCTGAATTTAAAATCCAAGTGAGCACACCACAGCCCAACAACCATCAAGCACTTCATTTGTTCCTCATCAAAATGTCCATAAAGTTTTGGATCGGCTGCTTGAGTAACTTTCGCTTCTCCATAAATCTCCCTATGGAAATTATGGCTTTAATATGTGATGTATTTCTTAAGTTCAATGTACAATGGTTTAGGTATATATGAGGAAGAAGTGAAGAAAGAAAGAAAGAAGAAAGAAAGAAAGCTTCTGCGATAGCTATGCAGAAAACTAAAAGAAGCCCCAACAAGAAGGGATTCCTAGCCATTTCCTGTTCCAAATATTTACACAAGAATGTAACGCAGCGGCCAATTAGAAAGCCACTTTAGAGGATGAATGTATAACATCACAAATTCACAACCAATACTAGAAAAGAAAACAGGTCTAAAACTAGAACATGAAAAGTAGATAGCAACCATCTTATAATTTTCAAGAATTCAGGCAGCAAGGGAATAATAGTTGCGGGGTGGCGGTGCGACAGAAAAAAGAAAAACTGCAGCAAAAATTAGACTCGGAGAAAGGAATCAGAAGCACCCTTTGATCAAAATAGAAACAGAAGAGAATCCGTTTTTCAAGCAACTAAAGACAATAAAACAAGTGAGAAGCACAAGACACGAATAGTTTGAGCTCCTCAACATTGCTCCTTAATCCTCCTTCCCCACCAAAACTCGAAATAAAGTTCGTTTATCCCCTTTAGCATCTGATGGTAAATTACCTGTAACGAAAATCTGCAAACGAACAAGAGACGAACTAAAAGTTTTCCTTTTCCAGAAACAAAAAATGGGAGTAATTAAAGAAGTTGCATGTACTAAAAAGTGAGAAGTGGGAACTTACAGAGAAGCAATGAAGTGGAGAGGCAATGAGCTCCATCTGTTCTGTGTTGAACTTGAAGGAATAGTGAGCGAGTGAGTGAAGGGCAGAAGAGAGTTGAGAGAAAAACGTGAAGTTATAGATGGACAATTTGACCGTCTCTCTCACTTCATTGAAACAGGACACGGACTTCTTGTTTGCTTCTTCAATGTACTAGGATTAGAATCCACTAGAACAATGAACTGACTTTGATGGATAATATTCACTGTTTGCAATTTCTACTCAAGATATGGCTACCTGGAGTAAACGAGAGACTTTGGTGTAAAAACGAGCGGAGCCACGTTTTAGAATTCAAATAGCCGACCCTATTTAGTGGGATAATGTTTGTTCGTTGTTAATGCAAATTCTACTCATGTACCAAAAAGCATTACATACATATATATATATATATCTTAAACGAATTATAGATACACATGCTTATTAATGTTACTTCACTTGCTTTGCCCAAGCAAAAGCAATTGATTATCCAAACATTACAAAACAGAAGCTTGAATTATCGACTCAAAACAAAAGCTTAAGGTTGATTAATTAAAAACGTGATGAAATAATCAATCTCACAAAAGGCGATCAGACAACGACGGAAGCCGTCGAATGAAGTTCAAAGCCGGCGACGGCATCCGATCACGGAATATCGGATGACGGAGATAATAGAACCCAAACGCCATCGCCACCATCTTCGACGGCACCACGTACAGTATCATCGCCACCACCAAACACAACACCACAAAGATCCCCGTCGCCCGCGGATCCCGCCACGTCACCAGCGCCTGGACTCGTTCCCCTTGCGCTGCAAAATCTCCCAGCACGGTCTGCACGCGTGCCCCCAACATCCTAAGCTTGTCGTACCTCGCCCGCACCACCTCATACGGCCTGCTGCTCGGCACCGAATCAAACTCCTCGTCCAGCTCGTCCCGGTCAACGTTGTCCGCCAGAGAGAGCTTCGGGTCAAAGTGCTGGAGTGGGGCCCGAGAGCGAAACCTGTAGTTCCACGCGCCAATCACAAACACGTAAAACAACAGGGTGGGCACAATCAGATCCGGGAACCAAACGAGCAGCACCAGCAGCGCGTGCACAAGAATCGTTGCCATTGGTTTCTTCCAAGAACGCGTGTCGTTTATCCACGCTACGACATCCACAACCCCTGCTACGACATTGATGATCCGGAAATAATTGGCGCGCACTTTCCGCATGCTGAATCCCTGCGAGTCCGCGTCCAGCATGTAAATCACAACCTCGCGCCCCAGCGGCGGTTCGGAGCGAGACAGGTGTGCGGCGACGATCTTAACCGCTGCCCTCCGCAGCACGTCCTGTTGCATCACACCTAGCGGCTTTATGTGGTGCATCAACGGTAGTGAAGGCTGCGAGTACGCGTGGGTCAAATCCAACGTCGGACACACTCGAACAAACCGTATGGCCACCTCCACCTCCCCCATTTTTTTCAAACCGGCGGGAGACAAAATCAACAGCGGATACGTATTTCTATATACTCTACCCGTAGCCAGCGTCGAAATACGCACGCGGAGCTTCCCGATACGGAAGTCGGGACGCGTGGCATCTGTCGAGCCGTTGATTTCGAATCCCGGTCCAGAGCTATCAAAAACGCCGATGCTCAACACCGTACACGGATCGTATACTTTAAACGTATACTGCTCGTTCCATTTGGGCTCCAAGCTATCGCACACGGTCCGTGTCCGTATCCATTTGGATCCATATTTTGCCACGCAATACGCATCCGTACATCCCTTACCGCTCACCGTCTTGACAGGTATCAAGTTCTTGCACCCGATGACGCCGAGCTCGACGGTGCCCAGCGGCGGCTTCCAGAGCTGCCTCGCGGTGGGCCGGTAGTCGCTGCACACGTACGCCGCCTCGTCCATCACGTGATACCCGCCGTCGAAACAGAGGCGCAGGTGCATTCTGCCTCTGTACACCGTCCTCTTCTTCTGGTCTTCCTCGCCTGGGCTCTCCAGTGAGAACCATCTCGAAGCCACTTTGCGGTCGTCGACCCGTCGTTCGATGGCGGTAAGGGGTATTGTCGCCACCCCCAATGTGACCGGTCCTCTCGCTAGCCGATTCTCTACAGTGAAAATTAAACGATCGATGAACGGCTCCGCGGCTACGAACATCAAGTCTTGGTTCCACGACAGCGTGCCGTTTCGGGTGACGGTGGGGTCGGTCTTGAGGGACTGGAATCCGAGCTGAGCTTTGACTTGGACAGATGACTCCGTCAACGACGGCGTCATGGGGAGAACGTCTTGGGCTTCGAGGACTGTTGCTCGGAGATACCACAGCTTCGGCGATTGGTAGACTTTGGCTCGAGCGTTTGGGTTACCGGCTGTATCGGTCTTCCACGCGTCGGGAAACGAATCGTCCGCCTGAGTTCCCATCCACGTGGCTAGCATCAGGTCGCCGTTCTTGCGGACCCCGCCGCCCTCTAGCCTGTACCACTGCGGGGCCAAGGGGCTGTCGGGCGGGTCTCTCAGGGGAATTTCCGTCACGTCGAAACAGATTCCACCGAGGAATTGATGCCCGGAGGCAACCTCCGAGGCGGTCGCGGGGTCAAACATGGGCGGGTCCCACACTGAAATTTCGAGGATGGAAGCGTCGGATTGGTCGGGGGATTGGCGGGCGAAGGCGAAGGTCTGGTCCCACTCGAAGCATTGGGTTTTTCTGGCGGGTTTGGACGTGATGTGGTGGTTGGCAGTGGAGATTTTAACGATCGGACTACCGCTGGCGGAAAGGAAGCGCGCCTTCACCACTCTGACGAAGAGGTAGTGCATCTTCTCCACCAGATCAAACGACGGCCGATCCATCGACATGCTTTCTGTTGGCTCCAGCTGCGACGTATAGTTCATTACTGGTGGCCTTGGCATTGGCTGTGGGCCGTTGATTCCGTGGAATTTGACATCTGGAACTGATTTCGATACGGGGGCTGCCATCATCTCTATTTCGGGTTCACGTTGCATGGCTGCTTCAGGTGGTGGCGGCTGCGGCGGCGGCGGTGGGTCCCCTTGATCATGATTTGCATCGTCGGTGGGTGGTGGTGGTGGTGGTGTTGACGTCGGCCCCGGTGGAGGATCAGATTGTACATCTTCAGCAGCTGCAGTTTCCGGTGGTGGCACTACCTCAGTCGCTGGTTCTTCGGCGGGCTTCTCACCTTCCGGTGGTGGGTCAGCCTTAGATTCCTTCTCGCCGGGTGGTGGGGTTGAGTCAGATTCTGGTGCCGGCGGGGCCTTCGACGTCGGAGGCGGTGCAGTTTCAGCCTTTGGCTCCTCCGCTTGAGGGGGCGGTGTTGGCGGTGCAGGCGGCGGGACAACCTCATCGACATAATAAATCTTCAAGCCAATTTCACCTTGAATCCAACTAAAGAAGCTCTTCTTCTCCAATGGGAAATAAATCAATGCCTCCTCGCCTTTCTTGACAAACTGAGTGGAACTCAGTCGGATCCTCCCGAGGAAGTTGTTCCTCCGGGTGGGTCCGTAGTTCTTGTCGTGGTGGACATCGAGCTCCAGCACATCCCCAAAAACATCGGAAGGCTTGCCAACGTTGAACTCGAGCAACTCGTTCCACACGGGGTTTAGGTCTCGTATCTTTGTCTGCGTCCGCTTCCGCTGCCCGTAGTAGTCCATCACCACGTACGGGCTCGACGTGCCGTGCCCGTCTTTCGGTGACAGATTGCGAGCATCGACAACCTCAACTATCAGTTTCCGTACAGTAGCCATAACGTTGGTTCTTGAGTGATCAAAATGTCACAGAAAATGTGTAGCTAGCTTCGGTACTGTAGAGTTTCTTAGCTAGCTACTATCGTACTTCACTTTCAAGTAAGAGAGAAGAGGCATCATGGTTATGGAGAGAAGCTATAAATAATGTTAAGCATGAGGGGAGATATTCTATCCTGTGACCGATTGCATATCTCGAATTCTCTTCTTCTCTCATCACTTTATGTAATTAGAGATAAAATAAAAAAAAATACAATTGATTACACTTGAGATTTTACCGTATAAAATTGACGTTCTTAATTTTTTTGGTGTAGCAAAAATATTAAGTAATGCATGAGAGCAGGAATTTTATCATATCGATTGTATATTTTCATCACTTTACTTCTCTCGTCACATCATATGAGAGAGACACAACTGATTACACTTAAAATTTGCCGCATGACAGAGATGTTTATTTACTTCTTCATCTTTTACCTATTTAATTCACTTACTTTTTGTATACATATACATATGTCTTTTAATTCTTTTGGTGCATAAAAAAATGGAAAAGAGAACGATAAATGGGAAGCAGAGGTAGTGGGATTCCAGTTGGGTGGGCAAGTAAAGGAGAAAAAGGTGGGAAGTAGGAGGAGATAGGGAGATAAGAAAACTAAAGGTGCTTAACTTCATCCCCAAGAAGCTTTTGTTATTTTTCTATTTTTTCTTGATGTGTAAGGAGCTTTTTACACTATCTAATTTCTTTTGCTTGTTATTAGGAAATACTTTTCTTTATTAAACTCAAGATTCTGTCTCTCAAATATAAGCCTTTTCCTTTTGGCCAATACCAGACATTCAAATTATACCATATCGTATTATTTGTAGCAAAATGATATATATATATATATATATATATATGTGTGTGTGTGTGTTTAATTAATTAGAATTTAGAGGCATACGTTTTTGACACATATTTACACTTATTTTGTGAGACTCACTTCGTAATGTTTTTCAACAATTCACACCGTCTACCATGAACATCTTAATGATTTTAATTTTATCTAATTTTTTGTAAGAATAATTTACGAATGATGTACTAAAATAAAATATAAACAATTTTAATCGTTGAAATACATTACAAAATAAATTCTAAAAATAAGTGCCAAAATATGTTTCCAGATCTAACCCATATATATACATATATATATATATATAAAGTAATGGGCAAACTTTTTTTCAAAGATGAATAGCTTTTGTGTCACCGACCGCGGAATTTTGTCACCCCTTGCCTTGTAATGATAACTGGAAATTTGACAAAGATGACTCGTTCACACATAGGCTATATGGGTATTAGCCAATCACCCAACCCTTTCCCACACTTCAATAAATCTAAAAGTTTGATTCCATTGAAAAGTGCTTGGTGCTCCTGACACAGGACAACACACAGATTCAATCTAATTGGGAGAGTAATTTTGAAGAGGGTAAATTTTTAAATCAAATAATGTAATTGCTGATAATTGAATTATTAATTAAGTATCGATTAATATGTTTATTTTTTATTTGTAAATTTGGTTAAAAGTTTGGTCTTCTTAACATTATCATAATTGGAATTATGTAAATTGTAAGATAGGCAAAATCATGAGTATTTTTTAGTTGCGTGTATCTTGTAAAAACTCAAGGGTTCTAACTTTTACACACCCAAATCATGAGTATTTTTTAGTTGCGTGTATCTTGTAAAAAGTCGAGGGTTCTAATTTTTACACACCCAATAGTGTATCAACAATACTCAACTATCCCATTTTTTCACAAAAATTGTGAGTTAATTCACGGCTTGTGGTCAAATATGTGAAGTTTTATGAAACCATCATAAAACCTTTTATCATATTTTATGTGTGGAGAATGAATTCCACATGAATAGAAGTATTAAACATTGTCAGACCGATAAAGTGGGAGCCAAAAACTCTCTGGTTGCTTAAGTTAGACTACACTAGAAATTAGGCCCGCGCGTTGCCGCGGGAACCAGCTGTTTTAGGCATAATCGGATGAATAAAACACATTTAAGTCGAATAAATTCAACACAATTATGAATAAACAAAGGGATACATAAGTGAATGAGATCGATAAGATAAGCAACTTGGCTTTTACATACATTCAACTGAGCATGGCTTATTCAAGGGTTAAAAGGGCAGTTAAACTGATTGAAATAAAAACAGTTACAACACATGACTTGAACTCTAGAGTTTCGTTCACCAAAATCACATCCCATTCCAAAAATTAGGCAAATTCCCAACAATAACAACAAAAAACCTCTTAGATTTCACTCACTTAATCATAGGCATCCAGTCATCCGTAACAAATGGAGAAATAAGCAGAAATCACCTTGAGACAATACAGAGTCCACTGTTGCTACCTCGGCAGCATCTTGAATGGGAAGACTACCAATCAACCCCTTCTCTTCCCACTGCCATAACTCATGCTCTAACAATTTGACACTACATTAATCAAATTCGCCAATTTTATCAATTCGATAATCCACCAATTAGAAAAATCCAACTTACAAACCGCATAACGATCAATTACCTAAAAAAAGGAAAAAGGAAAGTTGGCATTTGAAATTAACTCTGGCAAAATTGAAGAACAAAATATGCAAAATTTTTGCAGCAAAAAGTAAACGACACAGTTTGGGCAACAAAGAGCATAAAAAGGAACATAATTTCCAAGTAGAGTAATTGCAGAGCTATAAAGTTTGTGCTGAGCTAAAACAGCTACCTGTTAAAGTACATACAAAGTTTTCTCAGAATTTAAACAGAAAAAACAATCAATCAAAAGACAAATTTTAAGGCTCAAAGGTACCTGCCAGGTGAAGTGCAGTGAATTCAAAGTTGGCGCAGGGTAGAAGGACCTTGTTTCAGAATGGAAAGATGCCTAGGCGAGTGGGAAGCTCCACTGATTCCACCATATTTGGAAGTTGCACAAAGAGAAGAAAAAGAAAAAGAAAAAAGAGTCAGAGGAGGAGGTAGAGAACACAGACATAACCATATAAGTGCCTAATAAAAAATAAAAAAGTTGGAACAATTATGGACGTCTTTGTAGAACATTCTAAATGACACGAATAATTTTAAACGAATTCAAAGATTTGATTGATTGAATTGTTACAACCAAAATAGACAGATATTAAAATGAAAAAGGGAGCAAGAGATCAAACAAACAATGAGCGTTTCAATTAACTTTTTCTGCAGGTAGCTTCTGTCAATCCTTTAATCGGCAGAATGAGCTTGGGAACTCTTCCCACTAAACTCCTCCAATCAACACTCCTGCATCAAAAGGGAAAGGAAAAATAA
>JAOTRO020000022.1:1039493-1059252 GCA_028566515.2 Pyracantha coccinea | reverse complement strand
ACAAGAACTGAATATAATTTTTTTCAATTGTCATGGCGATTACATACCAAAGGATTATATTTTGCCTGACTTGTATCTCATACTAAACTACAAGCTATATTAAAAAACCTAAAATATAAAACATTAAAAGTACCATAATACAAAATGGAATCAGATATAAAATTAACTTCCTAAATAAACTAATAAATTTCAACACTGCCCGTCAAACTCAGGTGGTAGAAAACAAGAGTTTGCCGACAAAAAGAGTTGACAAGCAGATGTAGATGTTGTTAGGCAAACAGATAGATGTATTACAGATTTAGGCATATGCAGATGCCGAAATTAGATGTAGATTGCCGATGCAGGATGCCGAAGCCATGCAGATTCTGGATGCAGAAAGATTTAGATGCAAAAATGACAGTAACAGAATATGCTATTGTTAATCGGAGTACTGTTCATCGACACTATTTATTGATTTTTTTTAGGAAAACTAATGAAAATGACTTGAAAACTTTGAGTTTTAACGATAAGACAAAATAAAAGGTAAAGTGAATAGTACCGAAATTGACTTTTTAGTGTAAAAATATGGGTTTTCGTTAAAATGAATAGTACCGAAAACTTTTCATTAAAGTTTTTTTTTTTTTTTTTTTTTCTGAAAAAAAAAGAAGAAAAAACCCCTAATAAACTAACAAACACAACTCTTACCAAGACAAAAACGAACCGCGATTGACAAGAATGAAAGCGGAAGCCTTATCGTGACCGAAGACGAAACCAAGAAATATACAATATCCACAAACCTAAAATACATAGACCAACAAAGTAATACACGAGCAGATTAAATTCTGAAGGATCAAACCCGCTTTGTTAACAAGGTAAAAAGTTAGATTGTGAAGAAACAAACCATGTAGCAAATAGAGGAACACACCGGCTACAAAAACTAAATAAATTTTTATTTAGTAAAAATAAAGATTGTCACGATGACTACATGACATTGCACTATTATATCGGAAAGTCAAGTGACAGTGAACCTGTTCTATGTAAATTAGAACCATCAAAATCCAAATTCTAAACCTAACATCCCAAATAAGAAATGCTTAACTAGGACCATCAAAGGTAATCTCATTGATACAAAAGAATTTTCACTTGATCTTTTATTGTACATATACAACGAATTGAGTAACAAACTACATGATACACTATTTTTCTAATCAAACAATTTTAATGATACAATAAATTACAGGTGAACAAAAGATCGTAACTAGTGAACAATTTTATGTATTCAAATCAGTCTGGTTTGTTTGGTTACCGCTTTCATTTCTAGCGTCTGCTTCTTTACACATACAATCTGGCATGGGAAATGTATACAGCGACGAACTGGGTTTTTTCAATTCAACACCCTTTTGGTCACTGTGGCGAAGCATGTCTTGCATTTGCCGTTTGAAATCTTCCCATCTGCAGTATACGAAATAGGGATGAATATAAATGTTAAAGTCGTTTGTCTACGATGCGTTCTAGTGCAAACAAATGACCACTCAGCGGAAGTAATCAAATTACATCCATGTCGTTTTGTATATATATATCATTTGTTGCCCCATTTTTATTTGCTAGTTTAATCTGGATATACTATGGAAGCGACAACCATACCGAAACCATTACAGAGAACACTGAGGTACTTGGAGTTAACAAAGGTCAAAAAGATAAGCAATGCATGGTAACAATACACATTCCTAGCCCAACACAGAGAAACAAAATGGTAGAATTGTACAACTATTGAGATTGTTTTTGCATTTTCAATCGAGTTTTAACATCTGCAACATGCACAAGTCAAAATGTAGAAAGACAAAGAAAGCAAAGACGTGCATTAGAAAACTATTCAACTGAGTTTAAAATAATGTGGTCTTTTTTTTTTAGTTACCGTTAATTGTTTTAGGTTGCATGGATGAAACTGAACAGATGAAGTCAAATTTAACTTAACACTTCAAACACACGTTACCTGATATTGGGATTTTCAAACAAAAGTGCTAATTTTCTTTTATCAGGCTTGATTGTCTTTGAATGTCCTCCATAGAGATACCGCCTGTGACCCATCAAGAAGTGGGGGAAATTTCCTCCCTGAGTGGTGACAAATACTTCACTATGGAGGCAAACCGTGTAATCAAGAGCCGCCAACCTAGATAAGTGGCCCTACATCAGAAAATTTAGCATTGAAAAAATTACTAAGTCTATTATTATATGAAAAGGAGTAAAATTAGATGAATGGACCTTCTGCAGAAATGGTATAATAAATATTTCACTAGTTTGAGGCTAATGTTTGCTTTTGTTCTATGTGACTGATGCATGCTTTGTTGGAGATGTAATTGCATTCAAACGATACCTTAAAAGGAGCAAGTTCTTCTGCAGTTGCCAGTGTATCTTTCATTTCCAAGTGTGGAAACATCTGTTTAAGGGGAGCCATGTACTTCTCTGCTTTATAAATTTTTCCAGCTGCAACGTAAACTGAGGTGGTATTATCAAATCCCATACCCCTGAGCATCATTCCTACCTACAGCACCAGATACTTCATTAGTTACTAAGGTTGAGAAAGAATACAATACAAATCCCAATTATGATGAAATGTAGCTTTATGTTCTGTACTTGGTCCAGCCACGGCCAGACCCAGCTATCGGACAAAATTTGACCACGTTCATCCAAAATAAAAATCAACAAAAACTGTATTAGTCAAAACAATAATGATGATGTGGCATAAACATTTTGTTCATTTAAACAGAAATACAAAACCTTCAGAGGGGGGGAAAAAGTCCCCATGCCCCTCCCGCCAAAACCCTCTCTTTCCCACCACCTCCACCAAAAGCAAAACCACTGTCCAGCAAAAGAGACGCAATCTATCTAAACTAATCTCCAAACCCCTTCAATTCCAAAAACCGCACAACCTTTTTTCTCTCAAGAACTTGCAAAATATGGGGCCATGACCCTCAACCTCAAACCTACCCATCCACACCATCTTGCTGCTCCCAAGTCCCACCACTCCATAGTTTCTCTCATCCTACACAACCCAGACCCCACAAAGATGGTGATTCCGCCAAACACTCATCTTCCAGCGAGCAAAACTTTCCAGGAACCTAATATTCTAGACCAACGCCAAGCTGTCAAGCATGCTGTTTCGCAGCTCAGCTACACTGATCCGGGGATGAACATCATTCAGATCATATTCAAAACAGGATGGACAGACCCAAAAAACTGCGAAATTCATGGGATTTTGAAAACCCACAAAAGCAGAAAAAGACTACCAAGATTTGGAAGTACAGAGTCGGTGAAGTGCAAAATGACGATAAACGACTCTTTTTGAAGGGAAGAGATTTGCTAGTAAACCCTATTTACAGCCACAACCACAGTTCTCATATTTTAAGTTAAACACCACAAATTGTTAAATAGACTCCAATATCTTTTGTGTCAACCCCAATTGCTTTCAAGCTCATATCCTACTACACCACCAAAAGAAAGATAAACAGCATCAAAATGGTCAATCATATCCAGCATTGCAATCACAACTTAATAATTAACATCAAACCTACAATTCATGAAGATGCTTTGATCAGCAACATTCGTAATTATATTCACAGGGAAATCATAGAAAAAGGAAAGGCACTAAAGCTGAGGAAAGTCATAAAAAAGGTGAGCCACTAGAGCTGAAGACTGAAGTCCTGGTCCTAATCATGCACGACCCAAACTAAAGTTGGCAACTTTGGGTACAAGTAAGCCAAGCCTTGCAAGCAACTTGAAAACCACTCACCAAGAGCTATAATTACCTCTAGACCATTTGAAGGCTAGATAAGCTAAAAAAATCTAGCTTAAGCTAAGGTCCTGAGCATGTTCTTTGGAGTATTTTGACTATGACAGGTATATGCATAAGAGGCCAATACATTCAAGTGTTTGTGCTTTCCTAAAATATAATATTTACAGGTATTTGCAATTTGGAGGATTTTGACTATGACGGATGTATGCATGAAAGGCCAACACAAATTTGTTTGCATTTTCCTTAAATAAAATATTTACAAGTGGTTCACAAGCCTCTTAAGATTTTGCCAAGCCAGGACCGACCCCTATAAATATTAAATTAGCAAAAGTAGAAATTATCAGCAAAAGATATTTGAACACTGAACAAGAGTTTTCTTTTAAAGAAACTTAGTCATCCACGTTTTAAAATATTTTTCAAAAACCCAAGTAGCAGAAGGATTCACAGCTTAAACTGAAAGAGGAAGAAAGAATAGCATTATACCTCTAATGGAGTTAAAGGGCACTTCCCATCCACACGATTTGCACCTGGCCTTATTACTCTACCCCTTCTCCTGAATTTTCCTCTCCAACTTCTTTCTCGAGCAATATCCATTTCGTGTTTCTCTTCCTCCCCACCATCATATTCACAGCACGAAAATGCTACCATGTCCTTTGACAAAGAGATATAAAAGGTTAGAAATTGTTCATTTAAAATATATTACAGTCACAGAAGAAATCAGAAATGATTCATTTATAAGGATAGCAAAAATTACACACCTCTTCAAATCGAAGATGCACTGAAACATATTTTCCCCCTCTGTGGGAGCTACTTTTAACCATTCTTTCAACCATTTTATCTGCAAGCGTTCTTATAGAATTTGAAAACCTCAGTGTTTCAAAATTCGCTAAGCATCTAAGCCTTTGGACCTTTGAAGGAACTGCATGAGCCAATCTGTTGGAAAAAGGTGCAATTCGCACAGCCCTGCAACACGGATTGGGAGAAACTATATATAGCTGTCACATACAATGTAATGCAAGCACATGACTCAAAATTAAAAAATAAAAAGGTAAAACATATTATAATATAGATATAGAAAGATAGAAAGAAAGAAATAAAATGGGAGAAAAACTAACTACAAACAACAATACAGGCAAGACACATACCCCATTTGTTCCAACTTTGGGAGGACCTTTTGAAGATAGTAAGCTGGACTTGACCAACCTTTCACTCTCAGATTCACAATGTTGCTTATATTATTGTCAAATCGCTCAAGTATATCCCCTGGGAGCTCCCTAACCACATTCACGTGATTTCTGAGAGCATGAATGAAGAAATCTTCATCAAATATGTTCCCAAAGTGGCTGCAACGAGTAGAAAATAAAATGGTCAATACCTTAAACATCAAAACATGACAAGTTTTAAATATTTTAGATTTTTACTGCCATGCTTTACATATACTCTCAATGGCCAAATTTCAAAACTTAGGATCTCCTAGACAACCACGCACCAATGAAGAGGCTGCCAGGTCAAATTGTATACTGCATCCAATACACATGCAAGCACTTTTTCATCAACTACCTCCATCATAAGCCACTATATGGTGTTATTCTTTTTGGCTGAAAGAAGACCAAGGTCTAAGTGGGAGGGGGATCACAGTTGAGCTCTCCCTCTATATGATGTTTGCTAGAACTCAAGCCATAAGTAACTAATAATTTTTTACATGAATCAAGGAGGGCCAAAAGACGACACAGAATCTAAAGGATCCAATTATTATACTTAAATCAAATTCATTTAAAAAACAAAAAAGTTGGAGAAGGAAAAACACTGAATTACAGTGAGAATAACTCCCTCACTTGCAGCCTACACAGACTTCAAACGAAGAATTCCCATTTGCTAAGTTATATTTTTATTCAAAAATGTGCATCAGCCAAAATTTGGCAATTCATTTCTAACCAAATAGTTTGGATATGGCTTCTTTGCAGTTGTCAACTTGTTGTGGCTGATGTAGAAACTAAGTTAACCTAGTTATACCTTTCTGAACTACTCATGCTAAACTATTTAGAACGACGAATAAAATAAAAATCTACATGTATGTGGTAATGCAGCTGATGAAGATTAGATCAGAATCTTAATGGTACAATAAATCTAGTAATCACCTCGAGTCTTTCCAGACACTATTTAGATGAAAAATTGGAATCAGAAGCGTTGCATTCAATAGTCCAGCCACAGCAACTGCATCACAAATCTATTGAGGCAGTGAAGAAAACTGTCAGAGAAAAAGAAAGGAAAAATCGGATCCACAAGACATGTTTTTTTGACACAAGTTTCTATTGTCAGCCATTCATGAATTTCATGCAGAATCCTTTTGTCCAACTCCAAATGTAATTTGATGGAACAAATAACAATTGGACACTGAAAATTACAATAACAGGGATGGCTTTGGTCTTGCATGAATATCATATAAACAAATGAGTTGAAATACACACGTATATAAAGGAAAATGTAAGTTTGGTGGACAGTCCAGAATGTTATGTTGGCAGACTGATATTTAGGCCATTGATCATGTAGATTCTTGTTCGAATGTCTGGTTCAAATTCAAAGCAACTCGGTAATTGATATCTTTATGCAAAGATCAAACTCACAAAAACAATGACAAAATGCATTCAAAGCAACCCAACGAATTAAAAAAAGAATCCAACTACAACACACAGATAGTGAACTCTAACCATGGCAGCCACCCAAGTCCAAGAAAAATTGATAATAAATAAACAAAGCCATACCAATCAAGAAAATGAATTCCAGTTATATGTAATCACACCTACCGACAAACGTTGCTGGTTCAATCCACCATTCGCTTCAATTATAAAGAAACCATTTGACTTTGGTAGTCCTGTAATCCGTCCAAATATTTAAAACACAGCACTTAGTTATTCATTTAGTTTTTAACAACCACATAATTATTCATTCTATTTTCCAATAATCAGAATAACAGAAATTTAGATTTAAAATTCCTCCAAAGTTAACTTACTGAAAACATACCATATTTTGTTTCAAACACTTTTTATTAAGTACTTTGCCACATGGCATAAACATGATGTTAACATGGTGTGTAGCTGAAGTATAATGTCTTGGGAAACATGTGTGTGTAGTTGTGTGTGCACAACAGCAGGTGGCAGGGTGTTTTCATTTTCGAACAAACCCTGTTTAGTACTTTTTATGCACCCACTCCACCATTTATCGAGTATGTGTGGTGATAGACTCTTTACAGGCATTTGCAATCCATATTAATTCTGAAGCATCCTCTCTAAAGAATTTGAAAGTGCAGTTTAGTGTGTATTGGTAACAGAGTGCAAAATGCACCACATGCAGAGTTTGAATAAGAAAATTCTGGGTAGCAAGTATGATAAATGTATCCATTCGATATTTTAAATACGTAATTCTCAGTTTAATTGTGATCTTCAAATGAAAATTCCAAACCTTCATTTGAAATATCGTTGCTAATACAAGGCTTCCAAACTTGCCGCACTTTTGAATTCCACACCGCCATCAACTGCATCGTTTTCATATCAGCATACAGTCAATTCACATTGTCTGTAACCAACAAATTTGCAGAAGTGCATAAGTAACTACCTAAGTGAGCCCTCATAATAAGTTACTCTAGAGAGCAACCTATCACAGCGATTTCATATAAAGACATTACATTTATATACCAAACGTGATTCGATTGATGAGCACACCGTCCTTTTCCGTGTTCCGATTAAACTATGTGTTCTTTTTCAATACTTCAAATTACCCAAATCAGTAGTAAACCCTAATGCATAACAATAGATAGTTGACCATATCAAACTTAAAACACAAGCATGCACATAGATTGGTATAATGTTCTAAATTTGCCATGAATTTACCCTATACAGAACAAAATGGTGCACTTAGAATCCCCCACCTAATGGAATCGAATCGAAAGTTTGCAAGAATTCACTCACCAAATTGTGAGAGTGATTGCTCTCAGCCTGCATATGAGGCCAAAGCTTGTGAAAAACCTGAGGGCTCCTATACACTGAGCCCGGAGGCGACCGCTTACTAACCACAACAACCGCATTTTTCAAGCTAACTACATCAAAGTTCACGGTGCCCATATACAGCAACATCCCCGAAAGGTACAACAACGGCGCGAACAAAAGCACGGCGCGGCGCTTAAAAACGACCGAGATGAGCAAGACCACAACCTTCTCCAGAATGCTCTGCTTGGGCCCTCGGCGGCCGGCGGCGTTCTTGTTGCGGCCGTGGCGGCAGCGGGGGGAGGACGGCGGAGAGCCCGCGGCTCGGGGATTGCCGAGCCGGCTGTAGCCGTGCATGAGGAGCAGGGAACTCGGGTTCTAGAGACTGGAGGAGAGAGGGGAGTCGAGATCTGATCGCGGGAGCTGAGGCGGCGGCGACATTACTGATTACGTACCATGAGAGAGAGAGAGAGAGAGAGAGAGAGCGCGTGAGAGGGGCGGGCGGCTGGCTGCAATCACGGGAACTGGAGATGCCAACTCTGATTTGATTTGATGACAGTGTCAGTGTGCGGCTGTGGTTTTAGGTAAATATATAATACACTTTCGTTTTATTCTCTTTTTATTTTTTTTATTTTTTTTATTTTTTTTATTTTTTGTTTTCCAAATATTAAGCATTTTTCTTGTCTTGGATGTAAATAAGAAAGTTGTAAATATATATGTGGGTTTCATATTGATTTTAATATAGAATACCAACAAAATTTAGGTTTGTAAGAGTTGTTTATCTCGTGCACATACATTTTCATCCACATTTTTCTATTTCTTCAATCCAACTAAGTATAAAATGAGAAGGGCTTGGACAAGAGGTTAGACAACAAAAGGGGCGGGTTTCTATAAAAATCTTATCAGACATTCTACTCGTTCTAAGAAAAATAAAGAGTTTTTCGTAACATAATTTCATGTGAAAGTCTTATATTAGTAAATACATTCACCACATCTTGATCACAATGCAAGCCTTATTGAGGTAATATATTTGCTTTATAATTTGCTTGTTGTCGAATAAGATTGATATCATTACTGATTTACTACTCTATAGCCAAGCCCCGTCAAATTTACATTTGAGCCTCCTTAGCTTTAGTCTTTTTCATAATCGTATCTCCCTTAATTTTTTTCTCTCTGCACAACCATTCATTCACCACCATCTCTACAGTCTCACCACCATTATCGCCGCCGCTGCTACTGCCACCATCTTTTCCACGATCTCTTAACACCATGATCCTCACCACCTCGCAAACCAACATTACCACAATCATGCCTCACAACTTTTGTCAACACAACCACCATGTACCACCATTGCTATTGCCACCACCACCATCACTCCCACCAACATTGCCTCGTACCTCGTTTTTGCCACTAGCACTTTACCACCTTGCCTTCATCTTAAAATTTATTTTACAAAAGTATTTACCAGCAAACACTAATTTATTATTTTTCTGATATTTTAGACATTAAAACTAGATATTTTCAATATTATTTTTTCTCAAATATCATTTTCCGAATAAACTATCAAATGCATTCTCAAATCATAAAACTGCAAAATCCTATATGTAGAACAAAACAGATTAAAAAATCGTTTTTTAAACCGTACGGGCACTTTACAACGGCCCCAGTATAATCGGCCGTTTTCACATACTGGACTGGTCCAGCAAAGAAAGCCCATTAAGGAAAGAAAAGAATTGTCAAATCCAAATTCAAATGAAAAGGGTAGAATCGACAATATGAAGGTATGAAAACCCTAATCTCAACACTGCGCTCATTGCCTTTGAGAAACCAGTCGGTCCCCGAACTCCAAACTCCAAACTCCATACTCCGTGGTGAAGATGGATAAAGGGGCAGGAGAGAAGAAGGAGGGGCCTGTTGTCAGAGACATAAGGCGCAATTACTGCGACTACTGTGGCATCTGCAGGTCCAAGAAATCTCTCATTGCTTCTCACATTCTCGCACACCACAAGGTTTTTACTCCCCCCTTCTTCTTCTTCTGCTTAATCTTGATTCTTTTCGGTGGAATTTATGATTTTTGATGAATTGGGTCTTTGATTTTAAGTGGTTTTCTGTTGTGGGTTCATTTGGTTTTGCCTCTGAAACCAAAATTACAAGTTGGGTCTGTTAAATTTTTAAAATTTTTGGTGCAGGAGGATATGGAAATGGCTGACGGTGATGGAGGTGGGGAGGTTGGGGAAGAAAAGTCCAATACTTGTGAAGAATGTGGTGCCACTTTCAAGAAACCTGCACATCTCAAGCAGCACCTGCAAAGTCATTCCCTTGAGGTATTGTTTGCTTTTATCTTTAGGTCTCGCCTGATTAAAACATGCTGAGATTTGTAAGCGTGGTTGAGTTCGATTGTGCGTGTTGCGTTTAATGCCTTGTCAGCTGACTATAAATCTTCCATGGACTACTTGCGATGATATCTTTCGAGGGCTTGTGTTATTCTCTCACGAGTTGTCAGTAAACCAGCAGCAGGTTTTAATGTATATTTGTATCAGTGTGATATGATATGAGTCTGATGGTGCATTTAACAATTGCTGATTATGCGTATAGCTGTCTGCAATTTCTGGATGAAGTTTGTGTAATCTTTGCATCGATTGAATCGTTTAAAGATATAAGTTTTGCAGGAATCAACATTTATGAAAAATATACAATGGATAGCGTGAAGCATTGGATCCCACACAAAGAACTCCAAAATGCGATAAGGTTCGGACTTGATGGACTAGTACCAGGTGGGAGACCTCCTGTGAAGCTCCATCAAGCGAACCTGAATCACGCACTGGTTGGTTTGAGGTTTGATGACTGTTCAAATGTATTCTGAAATTATTTTTATGAGTTCATCAATTTATTTTAGCTTATTGATTTCAGAGGCCATACATTTGTTCAGTGGATGACTGCCATTCCAGCTACAGACGGAAGGACCACTTGACCCGCCATCTCCTTCAGCACCAAGGGAAACTTTTTAAGTGTCCAGTTGAGAACTGCAATCGTGAATTTGTTTTCCAAGGTAACATGAAGAGGCATGTCAATGAACTTCACACTGAGGATTGCCCTTCAACTGATGGTGGAGCGCAGAAGCAGCATGTATGCCAGGAAATTGGTTGTGGAAAGGTGTTTAGATATGCTTCAAGGCTGCAGAAGCATGAGGAATCCCATGGTAGCTTTTGTTTCCAAATTCTATTTTTCTGTTCTAGTTTTGTAGTGTGTTGTTTGTGAATGCAATGAAATAATGCAGATACATGTAGATACACTTTTTTCCGCTTCAAAATGAGAAAATGTGTTGGTGTAATCCTAACCGCTGATGGTATCCTTCCGTAATGCAGTTAAGCTAGATACAGTGGAGGCATTCTGCTTTGAACCAGGCTGTATGAAACACTTTACCAATGAGCAATGCCTTAAGGTCCATATCCGGTCCTGCCACCAACATACTACCTGCGAGATATGTGGGGCCAAGCAGCTGAGAAATAACATCAAAAGGCATCTTCTTACACATGAAGGGAGAGGTTCAATAGAAAGAATTAATTGCGAGTATAAGGGTTGTCTTCGCACGTTTACAACCGTAAGTTGTTGACTAACTTTGAAAAGAGATAGATCTTTTATAACATGATTTCTTTTAGTCAAGTGATCAGTGAACAAGGAAAACTATTATTTAGACCGGTGAATAGATTGATCATAAAATAATTGTTGACCAATAAATTTTGTTATTTTCATATGTAAAATATTGCTTAGAATTCTGTGTTGACATTTGGTTTTATGTATGCAGAAATCGAATCTCTCTAAACATGTGAAAGCTGTACACCTTGAGCATAGACCTTTTGTCTGTAGCTTCTCGGGTTGTTGCATGAGATTTGCATACAAGCATGTGAGAGATAACCATGAGAAGACTGGATGCCATGTCTATACCCATGTAGGATTTGCTCTTGAATCTTCAATTCCCTCATGTGTTGCATTTTTGCATGTTCTTTTGAGCAAGTATATGTTAAGGCAGTGTCGCAATATCTATTCACATGGGTGACATCAATTGCTTTGAGTTTCAGGGGGATTTTGAAGAGGCCGATGAGCAATTCCGGTCAAGGCCAAGGGGTGGGCGTAAGAGACTCTGCCCCGACATACCAATGTTGGTTCGGAAAAGGGTAACTCCACCAAATCGGTCAGCCCGGGAGTCTGAGTACCTCTCCTGGTTGCGATCACAAGAGGACAGCGACGAGCATTGAGTCATCCCTATGTATTGGATGTGGTTTAAACATTATTCCACTACGAAAATGGAAGTTCATTGTGGATACGAATCTGAATACTCTGATGTATAGTAGGAAATTTCGATGGTCTCTGGATCCGTTGATCATCAAAGCGCTGGAGTGTTTAGGTTCTGTAGTTTTGGAAAGGTAGTGTGGATTACACTGTTTGAGTTGGCATGTAGTACGACTTCTGAATACTATGTAGGAGAAAGAACAACAAATTTGTGATACCTTTTTCAGCAGTATTCTTTACAATCTTGTAAGAACATAAATCACTTATAAAAATTCATACAGTGAAGGTACATTACGCTCAAAGGGAACAATTTAATAAGGTATTGAAATCGTCATTTGTAAAGAGAGGAATCAAAATTTGAATTTTTTTTTTTTTAGTACATCGATATTTTTACACTAAAGAGAAGGAGAGTTCGTCTAAGTCACACAATGGGTAGTTTAATTTGGTATCAAATTTGCCAACCACAGGATCTGAAAGAATGTTATTTCAGCTATCCGTTCCACTTGCGTGCTAGAGAAAATGGGGTTCGAACCCCTTCCCAATTATGAATAAGATTAAGAGGAGCCCGAAACCCCTAGTCAAGTACGGAAACAGAAGTCTTTCGACTCACTTTGCATCTTGCCATTTCCGTTTCCGACTCCGTGAAGCAATGCATCTTGCCATTTCCTCTTTCAACTCCGTGATGGGGACTTCCGCATCACGTTTCCACTAGACTATAATACTAGGAAGTAGCAACAACTGCTCGAATTGGTTTAGTTTGGTCGATGTTTTCCGCATCACGTTTCCACTAGATTATAATACTAGCAAGTGGCAACAACCGCTCGAATTGGTTTAGTTTGGTCGATGTGACCGGGTTGAACCGGTTTGATTCCCGGTTTTTGCACTTTTTTTTTTTTTTTGATAAGGACGGCCCCCTTCTCCCCAGTATATTTCTGAACAAGTAGAGAAACATTAGCCATTAGGCTGCTGCGTTCCAGTGCGAGAGTGCCGAGAGATGGTGACAATAATATCTTGTTCAGCAGCTCCTCCATCAAGTGTGTGCGGGTCGTTTAGCCTCTCCTCCTCCGGGTTACTTCCAACTCGGTCGACTCAGCTTTCATGGGTTTCTTCCTTTCCTCTGATTAACATCTCCATTGCAGACCCTCCCACTCCCGCACCGAGCAGGGTAAGCAACACACTCACTCACTTTATTCTCCCAATTTTCAATACCAAATACGGTAACTCACTTTCTTCTTCAAATTCCTACTTATCTCTTTAGAGTTTAGATAAAGGAAGGAAGATATCAATTTCAATTTTGATTTCTGGATAAGAGTAGATTTTGCAAGCGAGGAAGGAATCACCCCAATAATTGGTGGAACTTATAAGTTTTTTTAGTCAAAATGGTCTTTGAGATTGGCTAACTCCTCACTTTAGTCCATGACATTGAAAATTGATAGAAGTAGCCCGTCCACCTTAAATCATTATAGTCGTTTAGTGAAAAATCTGTCAATATCCTCGTTAAGCGGAGAGGTTGGTTTGACAAATATCAATTTTCAATGTCATGGACCAAAATGAGGAGTTATGCCAATTCCAGGGACCATTTTGGTTGAAAAGCCAACTTAAAATTGTGGTTGTATGAGTAGTGACATCTAACTGAGGAGAAAACGATTAGTGGGATACTTGGTATCAAAACTATCGTCTATGATGCATCCAATTTTCTTTTCCTGTAAACAAGGAAGGATTTTCTTGGTTTATATGTCACTGGAATCTTGTGTCTAAACTTGGTAAACTCGATTAACTCCCTGCTACCAAAAATCCTCTATCCAGCGAAACCTTTGTGTGGAAGGGCCTAGCAGCAGCGTATATATACTGCTGATTATCCCTTTCCTGACTCGGCGAAAGAAAATTTTGAAGGTTCTTCAATGTAATTTAAAACCGAGGAAAAAAATCTTTGGATGTCGGGCAGTTGTGGTATATATTTGTCATGTGCCAAGTCCTTTCTTACTAATCCTTGCACTTCTGTTTGGACAATCTCTTCCTGTTGTTTTGGGCATCTTTCTCTCACTTTCTGTTTACCTGTGATTTTAGAATTCTTTTGTTCGAGCTGCATGGACCCGGAGATCTCGAGGTGAAGCTGCAAAGAAGCCTAACAGGAAATCCTGGAAACAGAAGACTGATATGTATATGAGGCCATTCTTACTAAATGTTTTCTTTTCGAAAAAATTTATCCACGCAAAAGTGATGCATCGGGGAACGAGCAAAGTGATATCAGTTGCTACCACCAATGCCAAGGATCTTCGGAGCAACTTACCTTCACTCACAGATCACAACGCGTGCAGAGTTATAGGGCGGCTTATTGCTGAGCGATCCAAGGAAGCTGATGTATATGCATTGTCTTATGAGGCCCGAAAAGGTGAACGGATTGAAGGTAAGCTTGGGATTGTTCTTGATACCATTAAAGAGAACGGGATCATGTTTGTTTAAAGATATAAGTTTATATTCTTTCAGCCATGTTAACTGCAGAAGAAACTAAGATGTAGAATGTTTATCGTTTGACCAACAAATGGATATCTCACAAATTTGTTTGTGTCAAGGCTTTCTCTAGTTAGTTTTGTGCATCCTTAATCCACCACCACGTCTTAGTGTATATATATCTTTTGGCTAGTGCTGTCAACATACACATTTTTACAACTCACACACCATCTAAATTTCGGCATTTTGATCAAATGAATTGAAGAAAGTCAATGAACAAAAATTAACGAGGGTGTGTGGGAGGTAAATAGGCGTGTGTAAATAGCACTACCCTATCCTTTATGCTCGATCTAATTGACTATTCTTCATTAAATTGATGATTGGTGGACGCGTGACCCCTTAGACGTTCAAACATAAAGATGGTATGGACAGATATAATTTCAAAACCTCATGGTCCAATGTTAAGAAAAATAGAACTCATGTTCCATTTTGAAAACCACCTCAAACCTAGGGGGTGTAAAATATAATTTCCACAAATTTCTAACATAGGATCTCATGGCAAGTTGCTGATTTTGTTCAACTCCATCATCCATTATCCCAACTAATAGAAAAGTTTTTACTCCAAGGGTTAAAAAGTTCAAATTTTTACTCTCCCAACTAAGAGAAAATTTTCATAACCAACTACAAATAAACCTACTAGCCTTTAGGTATTTTTCTCTCTTTGTTTATTTTTTTTTTCAATTTATGTAAGAAATTTTTATTGGCACTCAAAAATTCTTATTTTGCATTCTAAATATTTTATATTTAGAAAGAAAAATACTACTACTCTAAACTCCAAATGAGGAGTGCATAATTAATGTTTTAGAGTGTCAATAACAGTTTCCTGAAGTCTTTATTAAGTTTTTGTTGTACGATACCACTACTCTATTTACATTAAGGAAAGGGAAGAGAATTTGAACTCGAAACGCAATTGAAGATGAAGACCCTAACATTAAGGCAATTTTCCACTTGCGTGCCATGTTGAGTTAGGAAAACCGAGATGATCTCTGCTGCAACAATTATCTTCCAGCCAAAGTAGAGCTTGTAACGAAGAAAAGAAAACGAGGTGGGGAGCGAAGAAAGAAGCAGTTTTAAATGTGCATTGTATCACTTACCATAACAATGAAGTATATTATTTCTATGTTACTTGATTGTCAAGCTAGCTTGTAGTACTAGTAGTATGGCTCTTTGAAGAAGATGACATATGCGATACAACAAATAGCAAAAACGATGATCAAAACATCGATGGTGAGGGCTGTCATCGCTTGATCGCCCAGCGCCATGTTCTTTCCACCAAGACGATCAACCATGTCCGGGACAGGTTCATACGTCTCTACTGCTTTCACGTAAGGATCCTCCAACTTCATTCTCATTATTTCCGCTTGGCGGCTTGCAGCCTCTTGAGCAAGGGTCCAGTTGTAAAACCTACGACTCTCTTCGTTGCTCAACACATCATAAATTTCTCGTAGCCTCACAAACTTGTCGGACGCAGTCTTTAGCGGAAGAGACGTGGTGTCCGGATGGTACTCTTTGGATAGTCTTCGATATGCGGCCTTGATTTCTTCTAAATCAGCTTCTGCAGATACCCCTAAGAATCTGAAAATATTTTTGGTGTCAATTGACAATGAATCAGAAGAGTATTAAGTAGTAAGAAACTCAAAAATTTATATTTGTTTAATATACCACTTTACTGATTGCTATAGAGGCAAAGGGTAACAGATCATCTAGTGGTAACAGAAGAGTTTGGAAGTGTTTTTAGAACAGTTGAAAGTGTTTTTAGTGGAAATACTTTTGAAACCAATTCTTAATAAAAATGCATATGAATCATAGAAAAACACTTAACTACTTCTTGCAAGAAGTACATAAATGGTACTTTCGGCAAGAAGAAGAAGCACATTAAATGCTTTTGAAATCCAAATTTTTTTTTTTAAAGTAGCTTCAGTTATTTTAAAAGTAAAGGAAAACTAACGAAAAGTTCAAAAAAACTTCTCTTTTAACGAAAAGCCCTTTTTAAAGGTATAGTAAATAGTGACAATTAAAGGTAAAAATGTGGTTTTTGGTTAAAAGTGAACAGTACCGAAAGTGTTTTGTTAAAACTCCCTAAAAGTAATGCACTAAATAGTAGAAATACCTTTCTAACACAAAAAAGCCTTGACAAAACTTTGCACGTAGTAAATTTGAGAATTTTTACATACAGAGGATATATTACACTAATTTATATCTAAGGGATAAGTAGAGATGGCCCGCGGAATGCAAGAAGGCTCTAACCGTTATGACAATCCACCGTAATATAGCGGAACCAGTAAAAGATATTCTAATTTACGAGTAAACTCCGCGTCAATTAATAACTTCAAATTATAGCACTAAAACATAAAGAAATTGAATTTAAAAATGAGTGGACGGTAGAAAAGAAGAAAGAGAGACTGACTGGTAATGGGAATCATAAATGGAGTCATTGAGCAAATCAGCAAACTTGTCTCCCAAGAGATTGCTCTGCCTCTGACTCTTCTGCTGCTCCGACGACGGCTCTTGCTCCGCCTGCTCTTTCCTGCTGCTGCTTCCTCCAATCCAACCTTCATCATCATTTTCCCAATGGATTCTTGTATCAACTCCTGGCGGGGCCCTCTCGCGGTTGCTCGGCCCCTGAGATGCGTACACGTGTACACTCACATGGCTTCTTGTTCTTCTTGTTGTGGCTGCTGTTCTTGCTGTTGTAGTTGTTGTTGTTGCTGGTGGGCTTCTGAGGAACAAAGTGTGTGAAGCCTGAGGAGGAGCAGCTGTGAAAGCCATGGAAGACACACAGGAACTGTCGTGCTGTGGTTTTAATTATTTTGGATTTGCCTGCGACTTTTATATATTTTGTTGATGATTTTTTTACGTGGTCCAGATTAAAAGCCATTAACCAGGTTGATATTTTTCTTTCTTTTTTTGACAAATAACCAAGTTCTCGTGTTTTTTATTTTATTTTAAACCACTTTACAGAATGGTCTAATTTTTATTTATTTATTTAAAAATGAGAAGTTTTAGGTTTAATTTCATTATAACGAATTCATAACCAAATTATTATAGATAACTTATCATATGGTGTAGCTTGAATCATCCATTCTTTAGTTAAAATGCTCAAACTCTATCCATTGGGGTATGCAACTGCACATTGTAATTATATGATCTAAATCATTCAATTTTTTAAGGAAATTCATTTCCAAAATAGATTAGTTTTTTGGATAAGTTATAATTTGTTCTTTTAAGTTTGTGTATGAGATTGTAATGTTTTGAAAATAATAATGCGATTACAATTAAACACAAACTTGATGGTCAAGCAGTAATTTACCCCACTTTTTTTCTTTCTTTCAATAAAGAAAGAAAATAGTCTCATACATAATTAATCTGATTCAGTTGATTCTTTACAACGGTGATCTGTAAATGAGAACTCATGGAGATAAAAAGCAAGATACACATGCTTTGGTATTTGGTAATGAACATCCTTTACCTACCCATCACCCAATTCTTTTAACTCTCTGTCCTCCAAATTTCCCTTCCCTCCGGTCCCCTCTTATTTGAAGGGTCACAATTAAACCGCATCATCTTATGTTGACTTCATTACAGGAAAAAAAAATAGGGAAGTGAGAGTAGATGGAAGGAGAGAGAATCTTACTCCTTTAACTAATCAAACTATGACTATCCATTTCAATTCAAATCTGAGTTAAGATTGACAACATGCTTTGTAATGAAATGTATAAACATTCTGAACATTCCGAAACACTTTTCATCAAAAATTCCGAACCACGTTGAGATCGGGAGCAGAACATTCCACATGAAGCATTTCACAAGGCTACCAGCCAAGGGAAACACAATATTCCTCTATGAACTTGAATTTAACTAAACTTTGACCTAGCGTTACTCGAACTAACCTCTATAAACTATCGTTTGTTAAAGCCACTATAGACACCGCACCAACGTCCATGGTGAGGAATGCTTCAACTGTGAAGGCACTGGTACAGAGCTCACAAATATGTAGAAGCCGATTACCAACATTAACCCACACGTGCTCTTCACTCGACTTTGATGATTTTTCTTTTACGTAATGGCTCTTGAACGATGCTTCCTGGGGCACTGTGGGCCTTCCTCTTCTCGTGCTTCTTTCTCTGAGACTCATTTTGTTCACGAATTTGCTTACCTGCCTTGTATATTGGTTTTGGTAGGTGCCTGTACCTACACAATCACCATTCAGAACAATAGATAGATGAGAAACAGAGGCTAAAAATGATTAAACCATTTTACACTTCAATTACAATTCATTATTTTAATAAGAAATAACTAATAACAGCAGGCATCATCCTTTTATACCTCACAATACGCTTGACTTCGGGAAGGTGCTTGTAGCGGTTTTTGACAGCCTCATGATACTCATGCTTTTTCTGTTCCCTTGGAAGAAGCTGGATGACGATAATTAAAAGTTTATATCTGTGAGTTTCATGCCTATATTGGTGATGGTGATAGTGTGCATGGTAAGAACAAAATTCTGTGGTCAAACCAATTTATGCATTCTTTCATTTCTAAGAGAAAAAAGGTTACCCAACGAAATAACAAAAAGATGCTCAAAAAAGCTTTGTCAGGTGTAATATACAAGGATATAATGAGTGCATATCAGATACAGGTAATGGAAGAATAACTCCCGAGTACCAAGGTAAAAGCCGTGCTGTAATCCCAAGGCAACAAAAACATGAGGAAAAGAAGAGATTTCTTACAACTCCCAATTGTTCCGATGCTTTAGACTTCCAAAGCCTAAGATTAGTGTCATCACTCCCGGAAATAACATAACTACCATCGCAGCTGTACTTGACGCAAAACACCCTACATAAAAAGCAGGACGACGGAAACAAAAGAGTCAGACTATCTAAGTTGATAACATAAAGATATAGTGCTGTGGTTGGCATATGAAAGCCAATAACATATGTTCAACAAATATGAGCAACCAAATAAGGGAAGGAATGCATGAAATCCAAACCTTTGCATTCTCTTCGTATGATATATCTCCCGTTTGTGACCAGCATTATACGGGAAAATCATCACCTGCAAAGGAATTTTTTTTTAAGAGGACCAAGGCTATATTTACACAAACAAAGATGAAATGGAGTTTAATCATATGCAAAAGGGAACTCACAGTTCTATCATAAGACCCAGTGACAAATTCTCGACCAGTTGGAGAATAATCAATATCCATCCT
>JAOTRO020000022.1:997877-1017492 GCA_028566515.2 Pyracantha coccinea | reverse complement strand
ATGATTTAACTACTCTCACATGTTGTGCACATGGTCTCACTTAACAGAAATATGGATGAAATGTTTGAAAAACTAACTGTAGGGGGCAAATTGGCTAAAAAAAATTAGTTTGAGTCCTTAATTTTCCAATCGAAAAGTTCAAGGGGAAAATCGAAAGTTAGGTGAAAGTTTAGGGGGACAAATCGACAGTTTACGCTTTTTAACCCACTAAAATTCGCGTAATACTGAACTCACCCATGTTTTATTTTTGGAAAAACTAATGAAAATGACTTGAAAACTTTGAGTTTTAACGAAAATGACAAGATAGAAGGTAAAATGAATAGTACAAAGATTAACTTTTTAATGTAAAAATGAGCAGCACCAAAAGTTTTTCGTTAAAGCTCCCTTTATTTTTTGGAATTAACTTGGCCCGTCAATATTTTTAGAATTAACTTGACTTGTCCATTGATGAAGAGAGTTTCTCAACGTGATTTATTATCGATCTACAAAATTTATAATTATAATTAACACTGTTTATATTAACATTATAAAGATGATATATGTAAAAAAATAATAAAATAAAAGTTGTTTAGTTATCAAACCGTATAAAAATAAATAATCAAATATAGTTACAGTTAATTGACTTAATTTTTAGCAAAATTGATTTTACAAAGTAATTTATAATACGAACGATTTTAATCATAGCGGATTAAACTTGCTACGACGCGATCCCAACCGCATAACGGGTTAAACGCAATTTGGTATAATTGGAGTGAGCTTTTTACTTTTTCAAAAGGAAATTTACAGATTGATTGGGGCCAAATTCTCTATTTTCTTTTCCTGATATTCTCCCTTGCGAACGAAACGCGATCCATTTCCACAGTAATATCTGAAACAAAAATATAACGATTTTCCAGTCATCGCCTTCGTCCGGCTCTTTATGTTTAACCTACAGTATGCATGGATTATCCTTCTGCCTTCATCCAGCTCGTGTTCCGAGTCCAAAATGTTTGGTTTCCTTAAATCCTCTGCCAACGAGGTTTGGCAGGGCAAGGCAGGCTCTTGACTACCTTTATGATCGATCCTAGTATGTTTTCTTTACACAATCGGGACAAGCATTACAGGTTCGTGCGCTTCAAATAGACCAGCACCCCAACGCCAGTTAACGCAACAGCACTTGCAAGAACTCCGGTTTGCACAGACGTCCATCGGCTTTTTTGGGTCTCCGTTGTTCCTGGCTGTGATATGCTTCGGTGGCCAGAATCAGAGAAGTCCAGATGCAACCTTAGAACCTGAGATACAGAGGAGGTACACTTGAGGAATAAACCATACAGCTGAAAAATGGTTACACGTATAAACTCCGACGCATCCCAAAATAATTACACAAAAACTCCGACCCACCCCTTTAGTGATCTAATCCTATCACGAACAATATGTACAGGTAATTCAACAAGCTACATAAACCTGGCTCTCTGTGTCATATCCTCCATTGAATTCCGGTATAATTGTTAAAATCTAGAAGAAAAAATGGACTCAATAATTATCTTTTTAAGTATTTCATTTTTTCCCCCACGAAAAACTTCTCCTTCCCCAATTGTAATCTAAACACTCAGCCCTTCACCCCCAAACCTATCAATATAAAAGTTTCTCAACTTCAAACCGTTATTAAATGATCATTTGTCACCTTGTATCAACATACTGTCCATAAGATATTAACAACTAGATAAGGGGGGGGGCAATTATAAGTTTAAATAATAAAATAATTGAGCCAAAACGCTTAAAAAAAAGCCTTAGAAATCCAGTAAATGAGCATAGAGTTAACATTTATACTACCTTCAGTCCCACTCCTCGAGCATGGCTGACTGCGCTAATAAGATCATCATCAGTTGCAAGTAGAACTCTATCACCATCTTCATCTTCAAACTGGAGGAAAGAAAAGAATTACTAAAGTAAATACTGAAGCTTTGCAGCCCAATAAATCAGATGAAACCAAAAATTAGCTCAGAGTTTTAACCAAAATGTGAGGACGATCGTGATCATTAGCAGCACCGATCCTTTTCATGATAGCAGATACCAGCTCATCTAAATTTTCCATGCCTGGAGAATAAACAAAAAAACAAAAGAATAAGAAAAGGCAAAACATAAGGTCATTGTGGGTTCAATTTTAGCGTCGAAACATCTGGTCTGTAAGCACCCAAAAAAAAAAAAAATCATGTCCATCAACTCAGTCACAGAGCTCTCCCCACCCAGTGCTGATCTAGCCCGGTGTAAAAACTAAACCACAGAGACCAAGGTCACTACACAGAGAATTCTATGCCACAGCTAATACCTCCGTCAGACCGAGTCCACTCCTGCATACCACTCATGTAAGCTTCCATTAATTTTCCCATCCCCAGATCTAATCATAACCCATTGGTCACTAAATAAATGAAAATCGAGACCCCAGATTTCTAGACACTATTAGTAGAGGTGGATTATGATATAAGGCTTACCCCTATTTTGTAGTTTATACCTAGCTATCAACCAAGAGGAAAAAAGAAAATATACTCCCAAAAAGAGAAAAAGATGGAAAAAGCTATAAAACTAAGGGTCAGTCTTAACTGTCAAGTAAACCTTTGTTTGTCTTAGACAGCACTCAGTTGGCCTATTCTTTGCTTATGTAGATTCCAAATCAATGACACCTGGACTAACAGATGCCACATAACAAATAAGAACTTTTTATTCTAAAGAAAGACTTAAGCTTCTAAATCTAGAGAGGTGAAGGGTGAGCAACCTGGAATCAATTTGGCATCCATGTAACCAAAAGATAGACTCATAGACTGCATTGTAAAATGATAAGGATAAACTTGATTGTTTGACGCAGAGGGGCGCAATAGTTTAACAATTTGTATCCAACTCTATCCTTTCACCGAGCAATCACCCCACAAAATATTCATGCTAGGAATGGTATATACAAGTAATCAAGCAAAGTGATAACAAAGTATGCTTGCAATGATTTTTGGCCTTCGACCACCACTCACCACAATTAATTCGGTGCACTCGACCCCTAAGATCTTCAAATTTGAAGGCAAATGAATTTCCAAGACTAAGAGAAGGATAAGAAAACTTTCCATCTGCCCCATCAGATGCCATCAGTGCAGACATTTCACTGAAATCAAAAGGCCCTAATTATGGTTACTGAATAACCAGGTTATCCAAAAACAGAATCACTGAATCAGTGATGAAACAAAATTACAACATGCATTTGTGCAGATAATTTTTCTTTTCCATAGTTTTCCTAACGGAAGACGTGACACAAAACCGAGCACAATGGCATTCTAGGATTCATATAGCCAACCCCACTTAGTGGGAAAAGGCTTTGTTGTTGTTGTTGTTGTATAGTTTTCCTAACCTCAATACTTCCGATCAAATTAGTCTCACTTCAGCACTAGATTGTTTAAGTCAGTAGAAAAATTGTGTAAGTGAACAAAATACATATATTAGCAAGTTTTGAATACCTTTGAGTATCGCAATCATCAGGTGGCTCCAAAGCAAGTGCTGAATCCCAGAATTTTTGCATCATTGTGTTTGCCATATCATTAACAGTTCCTGAGCTATTTTCAACCTAGGAAAGGAATAAACAACTACTTAATCAATTTATCCTTGGATGCTTTAAAAAAGTGATAAATGAGAACATCCAAAGGGGCTTTTAGATTCAAGCCAAAACAATGCAACTATCATTAGAATTCACCGAAGTTTTTTTCTTCCTTTTCAATTTAGGCCAAATTTGCATTATTACTTCTGTTTCAAGGCTAATTAACTCTTGAAGGTAAATAATGGAAACAAATTAAAAGTCCTTCAATTTAATGCATTTATAGCACCCAAATTTTGAATTCAAGTTTCAAACATTTATGGCAAAATTTCATAACTCGCATGCACCAAATAAAAAAACTCAGCAACAACTACAGTATATGCACATAAGATACATATAATCTACATAAGCAAAAGATAAAAAATCAAGAACTTACATAGCAACCAAGGAGGAAAAGATGCATGTCGAATTTGTAAACCATATAAGGAACAAAATGGAAATAAAACAAAATAAGAAAACTATGAGAAACACACTCACAAGACATGTTAGACAAGCTTCTATCACAATTGGAAAATTAAAAACTAAACCAATAGAATGCATTGAATATATATTATATACTGGGCAATCCCATCCCTTAAAAGTTCAATATATTCTGCAATGTAAAATCAACATCTTTCATATCCAAAGGCAAAGGAAAAAATGAAAAAAAAAATTGTTCACTCTGATGAATAAGGCACACATCTACACCATAACCAGGATGACTTTACCATAGAAATTGCCGCATGAGTTATCTGCAGAACATCCACACAGGCAGCAACGCATCCATCTGCACAAACAGATGTCAATACACCTAATAAACAGTAAAAATATGTACTATAAAAAGTACCACTCACCTCTGTCTAAGACAGGAAGATGTAAGAATTTCCCTTCATGCATTATATGCAGTGCATCAAGGATCGTTGTCTCTAACGTAGCACACTCAGGGTTTGGAGTCATTACCTAAACAAATTGTTTGGATAGCACAAGTTGATTCATGTTTGTTCAAGGAAGCTTATTTCAAAAAAGGAACAGAGCTATATAATTATTTCTAAATATAGAATAATCAAACATTCGATGGTTTAGAGGAAACCTTTTCCACCAAAGTCAACTCAGGAGAGAGATTTTGCGCCACAACTCGCATAAGGATATCCTTGGAACTGCAGTCAGTCAAAAGCAAGCATCATATGATATTCATTAGAGAGGACATACAACATCCAAGAATAGCATCTAACTCCAAATGTTCATAAACAAATATAAAGTAAAGAACAATACGTTAGTATCCCCTGAATCTTGTTGCCCATTACAATTATAACTGAATTAACCCGCAGCTCCCGCATCCTTTTTGCTGCAACATAGACAGGATCCGATGGGGAAACAATGGCAACCCTGAAATCATAGAGCAACAAGCTTGTCAATAGAAAACAAACCTTAAACAAAAATTAAGCCAAAAGTTATAAATTGCATCCTCCCAAAAGGACCAAATGGCAAGTCACGCTAAAGAACTGTACTTCGTATTTTCACCAATGATGGTTGACAAGGATGGCTTGAACATTCGATCCCTCAAAGTTTCTAGAAAAGCATATGGAGCTGCAATACATGATGATAAACAGAACAGAATAAGTTAAATTCTAACAGATGTATCAAATGTATGTACCAAAATAATAAACAAATAGGCTCTGTTAATACAGTGCACATTCTCTATAAAACAGAGGCTTTTGTAAAACCTTACTGTAGGAAGCAACTTCCAATCACACTCAAGTAATTTAATAATATTTTCAAACATTAATACGAACCAGAAAAATTGGCTCCCATCTGGCGTTCAACTCCTTCAACTGCAGCAGCAATGGCACTCCCCTGCTCTGCTGCCTTCTCCAATCTTGATATAGCATCGTAGAGACATTTTGTGATATCTAACAAGGCAATAACTTCACCACTCTCTACGACAGGGAGGTGTCTGAATTTACCTGTTAACAGAAAAAAGAAATGAAGTCACCCGCGTTGCCCAACGTAGCCATGATAAATGAAGATTTAGATGCAAATTCTTAGGCAAACCCACTCGCAGACACGAATAATAAATAAATAAAATACCAAAAACAACAACCTTGTTAGATAAAAAACTAACCTTGGATCATTTTCTGAAGAGCTTCAAGAGCTGATGAATCAGAATTAACAAAAATAGGATTCCGCGTCATGATCTTTGATACAATTGTCTGCTCCGGTCTCAGCCCCTCGGCAATGACTCTAGCGGAAATGTCCTAAAAGCAAAAGTACCATAAGCAAAGCGGATACTCAAGAACTCACAACAACAGTCTACTATGAGTTATAGCTTGAACCTTGTCCGTCACAATTCCGGAAAGCAACGCATTTGAATCAGTTAAGAGCACAGCATCCACACGGCGAGCCGCCATCCTCCGACATGCATCAGATACTGTAGTCCCCTCCGGAATAGTTAGGGCTTTCGACAACCTTAGCTTCTTCACCGTCCTCTCCCCACCACCAGACCTTTTAAATATTAAAATTAAAACACCATTTTCGGTTAAAAACTAAAGGCAAGTTTTGCAGACCCCAATTCTCAGGAAACCCAAACTTGAAATCAACTCAACTATAACAATGCAAGACAAATTTTCCAGGAAACCATTTTCTCGGGAAACAAACATAGAGCAAACGAGAAAGGACAAGAAAAACTTACGAAAGCGGAGGAGGATGAGGAGGAGAGGAAGGTTTGCTGGCGGTGCCATTAGAGGTTCCGTTCTCGGGAGGGGCCGATTTCTTAACCCCGGCGGAGGGTCCGCGTTTTTGGCTGAGACTGGTCCGCCTCACACCGGCTTGGCTGCTCATCTTTCTCTTCTCTGTGATTATTAGGGTTTCTCTGGTTCTCTGAACTGCAGAAACCCTAATTTAGTTGCAGTGATAAGAAGAGAGGGAGACAGAAAAAGGGCACCCTCCCCCTCTGTCTCTCTCTCCTTTTCTTTTTGGAATTAAAATTGGAGTGAGACAGACAGAGTACTGTAATTTTCAATTCCCACCGATTTGACAGTTCAAATTAAAACCTGGACGATAATTTTGTGGTGGCCAGAGGAGCAGAGAAAATCGATTGAACCGGACCAATTGATCCGGTTCGGTTCAGTTTTTTAAATTTAGATTAAATCACATAATATGTGAGTTAATAACTAGGGTGGATAAAATGACCGAAAAATCCGTTAACGGAACTGAACTTTACCTGCGTTGAGACTGGAGCATACCAAAAACAGAAAAACAAACAAGACGAAAGTTTCGGTTCGGTATGGTATTCGATTTCTCTTGACCGTTTATTCAATAATTCCGAACCGAATTGAAAATATTTTTAATATTTTACACTATTTTAAAATTTTCGTTAAATTAATAGAAGAAATCTTGAGATTGTTTAACATTAATTATTTTAGTGTTTTTATGAAAAATCTTTGTTAAATTGAAGAACCCATTAGTTTATGATAAGGGATTGATATAACAAAAATACCATCAATTTAACTGAAAATTTCTCACAGAATAACCAAAATTATATACCGTGAACAATCTCAATAACCACTTCTATTAATTTTAAATCTCAAAGACTAAGGTAAAGATTTATATCAATTTCAAAAATTATTTTAAATAAAAGGCCTTGCATAAGCATAACAAAATTTTTAAAAGAGGTAGACGGTAAAGACGATTTGATGACCAAAACAATAGAATAAAAGAACAAGTTCGTGATTTGAAAATAAAAGACGAAATTGATGAGTTAACAAAATATAAAAAACAGTTTGTGATTAAAAAAAAATTGTTGCAAACGTATTTAGAACAAGAATGTGATTTTGTAAATAATAGTGTATCTAAGGATATCTTTGAATATTATCTTTAGTTGTTATTATTTTATTATGGTTGTAATCATAAGGATTTAATTTATGCTACTACTATATAAATGAAGATACAATAAGATGATACAACATACATCCAACAATTAAATCTCTCTCTTCTCTCTTATTACCGTCGGCCTCTCCCTCTCTATTCCTTTAGAATGGTTCAGTTAAATAGGCGTATACTTTTTGCTTTTGGTTTGATAAAAATACCATCAATTTAACCAGAAATCTCTCACGGAATAACCAGAATGATATAGGCCTTGCATAAGCATATAACAAAATTTTTAAAAGGGGTAGACGATAAAGACGATTTGATGACCCAAAACAAAAGAATAAAAGGACAAGTTGGTGATTTTGAAATATAAAGGACGAAATTGATGAGTTAACAAAATATAAAAAAAACAGTTTGTGATTTAGAACAAAAAAATCTTTTGTTAGAGACATATTTAGAATAAGAATTTAATTTTGTAAATACTAATGTATCTAGGGATATGTTTGAATACTCTGTTTAGTTGTTATTATCTTATTAAAATTATAATCTTAAGTATTTAATCTATACTACTACTATATAAATAAAGGTAAAATACGATGATACAACGTACATCGTACAATTAAATCTCTCTTCTCTCTTACAATCGTGGGCCTTTCTGTTTTTTCAGAATAGTTCAGTTAAATAGTTCTTTTTGTTTTTGGTTCGAAAAACCCTTATATTTAACCAATCAATAATGCACACACAATAATATGGATAGGCAGTAACTGGAGTTCCTGTAAAATTGAACCGTCCCCTTTTACGTATAATCAACCAGCTATCAAAAGGGTTCTCTCCTTTTTTCTCAGCTGTTGAAATCAAATCAGGAAATCGCAGAAAAAGCATAGTATATGAAAAGAGGGATTTTAGATGCTCTGTGGATCAGAAAATGGATTTTATTAAATTATATTATCAATTTTGCTTCCCTGTTTGTCCTTTTCCCCAACTAGTTGAGAGTTAGATTATCCGAATTGGTGGCACTTTAGGGTTTTGATCGGGGGGATTGATGAGCACTATGAATCTGGCGGTGGTTCTGGCGGCGGTGGCGGTGGTTCTGTTCGGCCGATTTTGCATCACCAAGGCCAATGTGGTGCTGATGGGGAACAACGTCACTCTCTCTTTCGACGACAAGGAAGCTACTTTTGGTGAGTTCCTTCTGTTTTTGCTTTTGCTTTTCTCTTCATGTTTTAATTTATGTTTGGTTGCTCGGAAAATTTCTGTTTGGTTGCTAAGAAATTGCGGGAAACGAGAGTAGCTGAAAGTGAAACGAAACTAATAATTATATGTATGTGTGTTTGTTTGTTGTTTTCCTTGTTTGTGTTTTGTTGATTTTTGTGGTGGACAATGATGTTAATTACAGCTCCGGAGGTTAAGAGTTCTGGGGAATGCGGAGTATTGTATTTAGCAGAGCCTCCTGATGCATGCTCGACATTGACTAATCAAGTCGAACAAGGCACGAATTACAGCTCCCCCTTCGTTTTGATCATAAGAGGAGGGTGTAGTTTTGAGGATAAAGTTAGAAGAGCACAAAAGGCCGGCTTCAAAGCTGCAATTATCTACGACAATGAAGATAGCAACATCTTGGTTTCAAGTAATGACCTTTTCCGATAACAATTTTTCACGCCTAGTGTTTTGATTTGTCGAGTTCCATATTTTCCAGTAATCACTTACTTATCAACGAAAATTAACGGTGTTTTTGGAGATGTAAACGATACACGAGTCTAGATGACCAAAAAATAAAAAACAACACACAAGTCTGTCCATGCCTCCCATATTGTCACAAGCTCCTAAATAAACCACTTTCTTGCTAGTTATAACTCAGCTTAGTTGTATTTACTTTGTATCTATTTGAACAAGGTGTTTAAAAACTAAAATTAGAAAGACGATAAAATAATAGCAAAAAGTTTCACAGGAGGAAGATATTATAAAAAACTGTTTGAAGGTTGACTATTATGCTTGAATGATAGATTCAGACTTTGTTAATTACACACACACACACACACATATATATGTGTGTGTGTGTGTGTATAGTTTTTACATTTCTATTCAATGCCTGAAAGGTTTACACCTCAATCTACAACTTTTCGTAGTGGTGATGAACCTTGTCCCACAAATAATTTAAGAATACATAAATGCAGTAGAAGATACACACACTTTCTTCATGTTCTGAGATTTGTGACCATCTGTTAATGTGCGTGCACTTTCTAGTCTATTTTTAATTTTCTCTATACCCTTTTACACTCCCAAGTGGTTTAAGTTTTAATTATTTATTTTATTTGTTCGCCCTTTCTAGAAACTGTAATTCCCTTTTGTGTGGAAAATACAGTGGCAGGAAACTCGGCTGGTATAAAAATATACGCCGTGTTCGTTTTGAAAACTTCTGGTGAACTACTAAAGAAGTACACTGGACTTACTAACATGGAGCTGTGGCTAATCGCAAGCTTTGAGAATACAGCATGGTCAATCATGGCAATCTCTTTCATTTCATTGCTTGCCATGTCTGCAGTGCTGGCTACTTGTTTTTTCGTTCGCAGGCATCGAATAAGACGAGAGAGGCCTCAAGCTTCTCGTGTCCAAGAATTTCATGGGATGAGCAAACGCTTAGTAAAAGCAATGCCAAGTTTGAAATTTACCACTGTTTTAGAGGACAACTGCACATCAAGCACATGTGCTATATGTCTTGAGGACTATAACTTTGGAGAAAAGCTCAGGATTCTGCCATGTCGCCATAGTAAGTTTCTTTTTGTTCCACCATATAAAAAATATTGTTCCTTGCGGAGCTTTTTTGTATGATTGGTTGGCTTATGTTTCCAGCATTAGCATTTTAATGCATCTATAATAGCTACCCTACTAAGTTATGCCAAATTTTATTCATTGGTCACATTTGATTTCTCACTTCATATAAACAAAGAATTGGTTTCTCATTGTTTCCCATTTACCAGTATTCAGAAGTTGCGTTATTTTTTTGGGACTTCAACTGGGATTGACCTGGTGGGCAGGGTGCCACAAGTTGCGCTACTTTTTGGGATTTTAAAGTCACTTGTCTATGCAAATAAATCATATAGGGTCTCAGAACTTTGTTTAGTAGAGGAAAAAAGAGCTTATTGATGCATCCTTACAAGGCTTGAAATCCTGATTGAATTTTTGGGCAAATATCTATTGTTGTTTGAAGTACTAAATAGTGGGCCACTAGGAGTGACCCACTTGGGGTTGAGACAGTGGCACATTAGCTTGTGTTGTTCAATTTTTGTTTGGATAACATATTTTGAAAACAATGCTTTGTTATTTAAATGAATTTGTATGCTGAAAGGTCCAAATTAAAGGTCCAAATTTGGTCCTTCCCTCCAAGAACTTTGCTTTATCTTAGACATATAGTCAACATAGAGTGCTGGTTTGGTGATTAAACAAGTCATAAGGGGCAGAAACTTGGCATTATTCTGGAATGGTGAAAAGTGTTTAAAAAAATACGATACGCATTTCTGCAGATTTTATATTCAACATTACATAGGCATTTCTGCAGATTTCATATTCCTTGAAAAATTTATGTCATTCTGCCAGATATTGCAGCAAATGGGACTTCTGAAGTTCAAGCGTTAAATATTATCTTAATCAGTCTCTAAATTCATATAACTGGATGCAAACTGGTTTATTTGCTGCACTCCACATTATCTAAAATCATTGAGAAACCAATGGAAGAATCATATAAAACGTCTCATTTGTTTGATGTTTACTTCATGGTATGGCATTACAAATCCTATCCTGCAAAATACAAACTCTTGGTAATGCTTGTTGTTATGGCAATTAAATATTTGTTTATGCTGAAAATTCAGATACCTTTCCAGTAGTTCTAGAAGGTTGTTAGTGGTTAAATTTGAATAGTGATAAAATGTGAAGTAGTTGCGGAGGTAAAATTAAAGAATCTCCCACTTTGATAACCTGCTATGCTATTAACCTAGCCTAATGGAAGTTGTTCAATGTCAATGGAGCTTGTATACATAATGTAGAATCTTGAACAACTTTTCTCGTCAGCTGTATATTGACTTCAATAATTATTTTGTAGTATGCATATCTCACTGTCATTTGCCCGGATTTTGACAGAGTTTCATGCTTTCTGTGTGGATTCTTGGCTTACTTCATGGAGAACCTTTTGTCCAGTTTGCAAGCGTGATGCAAGAGCTAACACGGGTGATCTACCCGCTTCAGAATCCACACCATTGCTTTCGTCCGGCCCATCCTCCGTGGCATCTTCCGTACTTTCATCTATGAGATCATCAATAGCATCATCTGCAGCAATACAGATAGGACCATCATTGTCACGGAACCCTTCGTTGTCTCATTCTCACTCTTACGCTAGCACAGGTCACATTCAGCAGTCTCTTAGGTCCTCCTATCGCCAGTCCCCTTCTATTAGTGCAAGCAGAAGTTCAATGGACCTCCGAAATGCCTCGTCTCAAATGTCCCATGTTTCCTATTTTGTTTCACCCCATTCCTTGGGTTACCCAACTTTATTACGCCCGAATTCAAGATACATGTCTGTTGGACACATTCCAAGCCCTAGCAATGCATCACCAAGCTACATGAGCTCTTCCAATCATCGACAGCATCCTCTACATTGTAGTGAATCAGCTGCAACGTTTTCTCCTTTTTCTTCTGCTCAATCTCTTCCTGAATGCTGATCAAGATTTATGAAATAGCTCGAGAGGGAGGTGAACCAAGATGCTTTTCTCCACTCTGACCTCACCTTGTTGCAGTATCGTGATTGAGGTCTATGATGTGAATGCTTGCTATATGCTAGAATTCACACCTGAAATGTTTCTTGGTACCACCTCACATGTATATTAAACCATGTATATAGTTTTAATTTACAAGATATGTTTATGGTTCATAATCATATATCAGATGTTTATCAGTCGCAAAGTCAAAGAGTGAGTTGTGGTGTGCTGTGTTGGATGTTGTTAACGTTTGCATTTGATAATCGGCAGTGGTGGATACTATTACTATTAGGGAGCGTTTGGGATTTCTTTCCAGAATAACTTATGTTTAAAATTTTGATTATCAAATGGTTTGGTAAAGTTGTAAAAAGCTGCTTTAAAAATTAAAACTTATGGAGCCTGCAAAAGCACTTTTAATTGACAGTCCATATCCCTCCAATTTTGTTTTTTTATCTTTACTGGGTTTGGTGTAGCTTTCACTAGTTAGCAGTGGACTCCTTTATCTTCAGATTGCAGCTGCAGACCTCTATGCTCTCATCTGAGAATTTTTATTGCTAATGGCGACTGCCCGCTCATCAAGTCATCACTCATCTGTAAGTTTATATATCTCCTTACAATTTTTTACTTTTGGATTTGGAAGCTCTCAATTTTTCTCAGATTAGGGCTTTAACATTACCATGAGAATAGGGGCATTGTCTTGACTGTGAGATAGGGCCTTTGTCTACTTCACGATTAGATAGATTACTTCTTAATAATTGATTTAAATTTCATTTACGTATTTCATTTCAGTTTCTATCATTTAGATCATGTTTGCTGTGTTATTCACATATTCCAGTTGCTAAGTTTGTTCGAGTATTCAGAATTGATTATGTTGATAAGCTTAGTTCTGCCAAAGGTTTTATGCTGTGAATGTAGACGGTGCACATCTACATGTTTCTGTTATAGTCTTTCCATATCTAGGATTCTCTTACTGATTATGTAAGCATGTAAGTAAAAATACCTTATCGTATACAAGGGTTTTGTGCTTGACTCTGAACTATCATAAAAGTCTGCTATGCTGATAATCGTAACTCGAAAATGGTTTGAGAATTTGTGTCTCTCTCTAAAGATGTGCTGGGATTGCTGGAACTAGTACCTAACTATTTCTAGAATTCAAATTATACACCCAAAATTTATACAGAGTTACTGCCATTTACATCTTCATGTCTCAGATTTTTGTTTTTCTAATTGTCGTTCCAAGGTGTGCTAGGCTTGCTCCAGTACCTTTTCCTTTTTCTAGTCGCATGGGATCATTACATTTTGTGTCTCTGTTTCATTCCTAGGCAAAGCTTTATATATGAAGCATATACACTGATGGAAAAGGAATAACGATGTGGAAAATGGATCAAAAGTTATGGCTCTTTGGAATAGTCGTAAACTCGTAATGTAGCTATATTACATGGCGGGTATCAAGGAGGCGGCGGCAGGAAATCGTCGTGGCACATATCTTAAGAAGAAGGGATTGGAAAATTCAAGGACCAACTGCACTAAGAAGACAGAAAAGAATCCCAAATTGAACAGAAATCTCAAATACGGATACTTTGGTTCTTACAAAGTTTCACGAACTCATTGTGATTCCAGGCTTGGTTATGTTAAAGTCCATGAAATTCGTTCGAGTGGTAGAAGGCTGCAACAAGATCTCTGATGGTCTTAACGAGATATTTTACAGGTTCTCTTTCTCTCTCTCTCTCTCTGATGGTCCTCGGTCTTTTTATATCACTGGTTGTAATTCGCAGTTGACTGTGCATTGTTTATTCCCCATGCCTTGACACCATGGTAGTATTTTAGGTATAAATTACACCACGGGCACTATTCATACCTCCAGGCCAGAGACAGTAGACGCAGCAACTAGCATCCCATGAAGATCTCTTTGGCAGGGAAAGGGTTCAGTTTGGAAGCTGTGATGAACGTGAGTTTATCGTAGATTTCAGACCCCAGTTCAGTGTGGGAAAACAGTTGTCTTCCAATGATCAGGCAAGAATCAAGTCGAAGAGAGAGCGCAGCGATAATGGCGAGGCAGGACCGAGCGACGGGCTCATTCTAATGAGGATCGCGCGCGAGGTCCGATCCGAGTACAGGAATGAGCATAGGTGAGCATCTGAAAGGGTTGTGCGTACAACAAGTAACATTTTGGTATTACCATGTCCCTCTTTCTGCAAGTGCAACCGCACATTTTGCAGCTGATTATTATTTGTCTTAAATGTTGCTAACGTATTAGTATTATTTTGTTTTTATATACAACAATATTTTGGAATTTAAAGACGAAAATGCAGCTCATGTTATGAATCGTACATGATTGTCATGAATGAATTTTTTTTTTTAGTGGATGAATAAATGATATTTAAACACACAAAATTGAAAAATGACTTTAGATTTTTGACAATCGTAAAAAATTTCTGGCACTAATGATTGTAGAAAATTTTTAGCGTGTGGACAGTCTAGTATAAGAAGTGTCACCTCCCAATAGGGGTTGGTGTAAAAACTGTCAAACCGAAAAAACCAAGTCGAACCGTGATAAATAAAAAAATCGTAAAAAATTGCATTGACCAAAAAAGTCAAAATGGGGATAAAAAATCAAATTGGACCTGGGAATACTAAGAAACGAAATAACTGGACCGAACCGTTTTTAATTTAAATAATTTTATTATTATAGTTTTATATAATTAATTGATTGATTAGGGCTGAATGTTAAATTTTAAGTATGTAGTGGGTGGTGGGTCAAATAAGAGATAATATATCACACTTAGAGAGACCTTTGTTTGGCTGTTGTGTTGTAAGTTGTAATTAGCAATTCTTGTTGGTTTTAGGAAACGAGAGGAAACAGATTCGGCAGTAAGTAATTGGGATTTGATCAAGTTGTGCTACCGTATTAAAACAAAAACATTAATTTAATACTTAATTACGCTTAATTAGATAATTTGCTTAAATTTGTGATTAAAATGTGTTTGGTATTAAAAATAAAAGATGCGAATATGTATATTTATTTATTTTAAACGTGACATGGACCGAATAAAATGGGCATAAACTGAATCTTATAATTTTAATAATAAATTTCAACAGATTCGCACCGAACCGAATTGTACAAATAAGCAGAGCACACTTTTCCAGCTTCCAAATCGCAACCGAAACCGGCAATTTCCATTTCCTCCATCGGGCAGTGCAGAAATGGCGAAACCTGACAAGTCGAAGGCCAGTATTCCCCAATACGTCCGTTCCTCCTCCAAAGTCCACCCCGACTTCGATGCCCACCCCAGCTCCTACTCCCTCGAAAAATTCAAGCTCTACGAGACCAGACAGGTAACCGATTCTTCGCACTCTCTCTCGCCCTCGCCAATTCAATTCAATTCAATCCAATTCTTCATTCTCCTCCATTTGACGCTCTCAATTCCAGCGATTTTACTTGATCGGAAGCGATCGGAACAAGCGCTTCTTCCGCGTCTTGAAAATCGACCGCTCGGAGCCCGACGATTTGAATATCAGCGAAGACCCGGTTGTGTACTCGCCGCAGGAGATCAAGAGCCTGCTCCAGCGAATCTCCGAGGGCAATCGCGCCACCGGCGGCCTTACTTTTGTCGTCAAGGTTTTCGGGATCGCCGGTCAGTGTCTTAGGCCTCAATTTTACAACCAGAGATTGAGAAATTTTTCCAAGTACCCGGCATTCAAGTGGAAGCATGAATACCGACTTGAATGCCGGATACTTGGAAAAATCTCTCCTGTTTGTGTGTTTGTATTTACTCTTTGGATGGGGTGTTGGTGTTTTGGTAGGTTGCATTAAGTTTCTGGAATCCTATTACTTGATTTTGGTCACCAAGCGTCGCCAAATAGGAAGCATATGTGGTCATGCGATTTATTGCATAGATGAGAGCCAGTTGATTACTATTCCGCACATCTCGATTCAAACTGATGTTGCTCATTCTAAGACCGAGTTGCGGTAATTTTCTCCCTTGTTTTCATGTTTCTCTGTCGTCTGGACTGTTAAATGACAGCATAAATGTGGCAAAGATGTATTTGATTTGATTAGATATATACGGTCACTGGGTTATTTAATTGTATAATCAGCATGGTCTCATACATCGGGCTTGCATACTACCAAGAGGCCACAAAGAGTACCTGAAAGAATAAGATAGGAAGGGTGAGGTTGCCCGACATGGGTCCTGACGGTGTGAAATTTTGGGGCTACTTAAGTCATTACACCAGTGTTCCTTAACACATGAAAGAAAGAAACCCTGACTTATATTTATTAGTGTCCTGTTAGAGGAGTGAGAGAGTTTGCTTTGGGGGTTTACCTTTATTTGCTTAGATGGACAAAGTCATGGTTGTGCGAATATACTGTTCACGAATGACACTGCTAATGATTTCTCGTAGTGACTACGTGGAAGTTGAATTGGGAAGGGGTTTGGTGACCTCCAATCACTTAGGATAGTAAATGAAGAAGGGTGTGAATTTGATGTTAGAAAGTTACTGGCGAAGCAAATGCCATATGCTGGCTGTGGAGACCTTTAATGTAAGAACTATGCAGTTAATCTGTGATCATTGGAAAATGCATAGAATTCTGTTTTACTTCCCACTTGTGGATGGGCTTAAAGGAGTGTTCCCTCCATTATTTAATTGTTTCATATTTAAAACGGAAAAATATATTGTAATGGGACTCTGAAGGCTTAATTTTTCTCAACTTCATGGTCACCAACTAATATACTTCCTAATTCAACTTCTATAGAATTTACTTATATTTTTCTTTCTTAATTGTAGGTACAAGAAGCTTCTATCCAGTGTTGATTTGACCAAAGATTTTTTCTATAGTTACACGTATCCTATAATGCAGAGATTGCAAAAGAATGTGTTATCAATGGGTGAAGAAAGGATGCCGTATGATAATATATTTGTATGGAATGCCTATCTAACACAAGCTATTCGATCAAGGTGCAATAACACAATCTGGACAATAGCATTAGTTCATGGCCATTTTAAGCAGGTATGAAACACACACGCATTCTCTCTCTCTCTCTCTCTCTCTCTCTCTCTCTCTCACTCACTGTATGTGCGTGGTAAGGAGATTGTTTTGGTTAGCGGAACCCATAGACAGTTTTTGCCGGCCAAAAAGGACATTGTTTTAGACTTACTCTACATTTTAACCGATACAATTTGGTTATACCATATCTATTCGTTTTTGGTGAACTTATATCTTATGTATTTACTTCCCATGCTACATATGTATTTACCTTGTACCGAGGGATTTATGAGTTTAGGTTTTTTGACTGATGATTTAGGTGTCTGATGGACTGGTAACCCTTTTTCCAGTATTTCTTTATGTTTTTTCTAGATAAAACTTGTGTCTTCTTTGAAAAGAAAAAATTCTTAACTGAAGATGTTAAATATCTCGGTTAAGTTTATTTTACTTCGTTATGGCAGATTAGGCTATCAATCTTTGGTAGGGACTTCAGTGTTTCTCTGGTCTCTAGACGCTCTCGGCATTTCGCAGGAACACGGTATGTTGTAGTTTGAATATCACACCACACCATCTTCGTTTCTTCTAATTATTCACATGGCTGTCCACATGGCATATAAAAACAAAAATAAAAATATTTCAGCTATACATTTTTCTTTGATTTAAGAAAAGGTTTAAGTTTTTTGTTTTGAGGGTGAAATTTCACTGGTATTAGCTTTGGCAATGTTTTGAGATACAGAAATTTCTTGTTGTATTAATCATGTTTTCGATTGTGTTGCAGTTACTTGAAAAGGGGAGTGAATGATAGGGGAAGGGTTGCAAATGATGTTGAGACAGAGCAGATAATCCTTGATGAAGAAGCTGGCTCATGCAAAGGAAAAATGAGTTCTGTTGTCCAGATGCGTGGCTCGATTCCCCTTTTCTGGTCACAAGAAGCTTCAAGATTTAGTCCTAAGCCTGATATTATATGTAACAATACTAAGTGATGCATATTAGTTTCATTTGAATCATATGCTACACGTCACATGCACCGTTTACAAGGTTTCATTGGAATTAATTATTTTTTGCATGTTATTATTCTGGCTTTAGTACAGAGATATGACCCCACATATCAGGCTACCAAATTACATTTCGAAGACCTGGCAAGGAGATACGGCAACCCAGTTATTGTGCTTAATTTGATCAAGGTTTGTTTATTTCTGTATGCCTTCTTAATAGCTGCTGGCAATAAAAACATAATTTCATATTGTTGGTCGTTACTATTACTGCATGTTATTGGACAACATTTTTATGTGTTGGATGACCAATAACTCTTCTCTTCTTGTTTTTGTTTTTGTTTTAATTAAATGAGGGAGGGGTTATTGATAAATGTGCATTCAGATCATAATGAATGTTGTACCTCTTCCAACATTGGGAAGGGAAATATCATTAGACCTAACTGGTTATTGAATCTTTAATAAAGACAACATATGCAATTTTTTCAGCCAACTTAGGTGAACTTTAAAAAATTACTAGTAAGACAGAGAATGCAAAACTAGAAAATTTTGACAATGATGCCAGAGTTTCTGGTTAACAGTTTAAAGCAAGGTTTTATAAGTCAACCTGTTGTATGGGAGAAACATTAGTTTAATGTGCATCTATTTTGCAGGGGCAAATAATTATGTGATAGCTATCGCCACATAGTGATACTCTATTTGATAAATTCAGTTATTTAGAGAATGAGTTGAAACTTTGCTAATACATTGCCATCCATATTACTTTTGTTGGCTGCAAGTGAGGTTGTAGAATGAGTTGTAGCTATTTGAGGATCATATAAGCATGGTGTACTATCATGGCGCAATAGTGAATATTAAATGCATCTCTTGTTTCTCACATCTGCCTGACGTTCAGTATAAGTTGAAGATTTATTTGTGCTTGTGATCTACAGTGGTTGAGTTTTCTACTCATGTGTGTGTGTGTTTGTGTCCTAGGGAGATTGCGCTTACGAGGATGTTAATTGGTAAAAATATTTTTGGTGCTGAAATCTTTTTGCACACTATTTGAGTTACAGCCTACTCAAGATACATATATACATAGAGATAAATATTTTGTTGGAATTACGAGTTAAGCTATATTTATCAGTTGCCCATCATGCAATTTTTTTCTTCTTATTTTTCATTTCATGTGTCTCGTACAATTTTAATGTAGACTGTCGAAAAAAGGCCTCGAGAAATGATGCTGAGGCGCGAGTTTGCAAGTGCAGTTGGGTACTTGAATCAAATATTTTCGGAAGAAAACCATCTTAAGTTTATTCACTGGGACTTTCACAAGTTTGCGAAAAGGTAACCAGTTGAGTTTTCATTTTCCTTTAGTGTTTTGTTTTGCTTTTTTTGGCGAAGTGGACACAGACACGCACACCTATGATGCAAAGATAGATATAGGATACAT
>JAOTRO020000022.1:977649-992228 GCA_028566515.2 Pyracantha coccinea | reverse complement strand
TTTAGTGTTTTGTTTTGCTTTTTTTGGCGAAGTGGACACAGACACGCACACCTATGATGCATGGATGGATATAGGAAGATACATGATTAAATACGATACAAAAAGTCTCCATAAAACTAGGATAATAATAGGAGAATAAAACCATGCTGTATCATATATGTTTTCTTTTGTGGTGTTGTGCAGGCTAAGATAAGAGTAGGGTAAACAACATCCCTATCTGGTGTGGTGCAGGCTAGTTCTATGTTTTTCTTTTTTCACTTCTCTTATGGTTGGTTGCAACCATAAAAGTATGAAAAGCATATCCCCCATTTTTGTTTTGTTTAAAATCTAGTAAGCACAATTGAACCAAAATTCCTTTTCCTTTACATGAACAATTATGGGAGTCCCACACAATTGAAATAAGATATAGACATAGTATCTGGGGGAGTGAGTTTTTTGTTGAGACCTAGAAATTGTTTACGAAATTGTATTGATTCATATGGAGTATTTGATACGCATCAGGCCATATTGGTATCCGATACTCCATATCTACATTGAATGACTAATTCTGTTTCATAGGCTCACAGATTTATATATGTATGTATCATTCACATATGTATACATCATTTTGCTCTCACTTTCTCATCTTGCTAAGAAGTATACTTATTTACCAATAGATAACTCTGTTATGCTTTCGATATAATCATCTCTAACTGCTTGTGTTTATATTTGTTTTCTTCTAACTGTTCTCTATCTTTTCTGCTTCCAAAGCAAGTCTGCCAATGTTTTAGCAGTTTTGGGTGCTGTGGCAAGTGAGGCGCTTGACTTGACTGGTTTTTACTACAGTGGCAAACCTAGCGTTGTTAAACGGAGGCCCAATCAAATAAGCCGGACAAGCACGGGAAGGTGTGCAATTTTTATGTTGGTTTCTTAGTTTTTGCAAATGTTATGGAGTCATCATAGATATGAATCAGCCCTCTTTTTTATTGGGAAAATAAAAGGAAAGTTTTAACACTAGTTGTACTGTTTTAACCTAATTTCTGATTTCCATGCACATTTGTGGTGACATGTTACAGTTCATGCATGCGATATTTTTAAGTTACACCACTTTTCCAATTCTTTTATGCTGGTTCTCGAGTGAGCAATGCATAATTATAAATATTGATATCCTATAACCCACTTTTTTGCTGGTTCAGTGATTTCCCTACTCTATTCTCAGAGATTTATTCCAGATCTCAGTTGCACTTAGATTGTTATCTTTGAATGAATTTGCATCGGATAAATTCTAGGAGGCAGACGAGTGCCAGATGTCCCATTGATGAAACACAATCTTGCTTTACTGCGAACTTCTTACTTATAGGGTTTGGTTGGGAGCACTTCTGTATGAAGTACTGTACTTTTGTTTGTACTGCTTTATTAGAAATTTAGTAGCATTTAAAAAACTCAAGTGCGTCATGCATATTTTCTTGGGAGTGCTTCCATAGAAAGCATATAAAGTTCTTCTGGAAGAAGCAGTAAAATGCTTCTCAAAATCAAAGCGTACTCATTTATATTTAAATCAGACACTTAAGAAGCACTTTTGGGACTGTTCAAAGCACTCCCAAACACTTCCTAGTGTGTTGCATCGGAACTAGCATGTTGGCAATCCCAGTCATTGTCTGGTTATCTGAATTTCCAACATTTTTGTCTCCTATGCCAGTCCCCATGACCAGCAGAGATCCTGATATAACCTAATTGGTGCTGGTTCAGTTCAACAGCTGAGTTGGTCATTCCATCTAGGGTTTGATATAGAGAAATTAGGTGCTATGGTGCACATGAGCGCCAAATTTTTGATTCAAACAGATGTTGTTTTGCTTGCTAATTAACACTGGTATTAGACTGAATTAGTATTTCTTTTAAATCAGACTTCCTTTTCTTTCAGGGAAGCTTCTCTTAGAGATCTGAGAGCAAACTCTGGGGACGTTCCAAGGTTTGGAAGCAGTAATGAAACTCTAAATTCTGCTGTTAATTGGGACAGGGAGTCTGATATTAGTCAACAGAAGAAAATCGATAATTTTAGCGGTGAACCACCACATTTTCAAAGTGGCGTTCTGCGCACGAATTGTATTGATTGTTTGGATCGTACAAATGTTGCCCAGTATGCTTATGGCCTTGCAGCTTTAGGCCGACAACTTCATGCAATGGGTTTGACAAATCTGCCCAAAGTGGATCCTGATAGCACTATTGCTGCAGCTCTCATGGATATGTACCAGAGCATGGGAGATGCCCTTGCGCAGCAGTATGGTGGCTCTGCAGCTCACAACACTGTATGTTCTTATTTTATTCATGGGTTAGAGTATGCATATTATCAGTTGCTAGATGTCATAGATCAACCCCTATAATTCTAACTTGAAAATTAAAAAAGAAAGAAAACTCTATAACTCCAATGCTTCTGATAGAGATGATCCATGATAACAAAATGATCAAAATGTTTCAATTTGACGGTCACTATGTGAGGATCATCTTTTATTGGGGAACCTGAAGATAGACGGTTAGGATCATTTCACCACATTGCATGGTGGGTGTTAACAATGTGGTCTTCAAGTTAACTTCTCACTTAAGGTTTTCTTGAGAACTTTATAAAGACATAAACAGTAATAGTATAATTCATACAGTGGACAAGGAGTTGAAGAAGGTTGAGGTTCACCATAAAACCAATTGACAATATGGGGAGTACCCCAACTACTTATAAGCACATGCAAGGTCCCTCCTCTCATCAATATGGGATTCATTCTCAACACGCCCCCTCACGTGGGACAAGCTGCTCTGATTTTATGAAGAAAGTTGAGGCTCTACCATAAAACCCATTGGCAATATGAGGAGTAGCCCAACTACTTATAAGCACATTCAAGGTCCCTCCTCTCATCAATGTGGGATTCATTCTCAACAGGAGTTCACCCTTAAGATGCAATCTAAAACAAATATATGAACTCAGGGAGTCCACTCTTAAAGTGCAATCTGCAATAAAAAGAGCAATACAACCCTACTAAATTTAGGTCTTCATCAGATCACCCTCATTGTGTCCAAGTATATATTAAAGTGGAGGGAGAAGATACATACATCTATATAGATAAGAATAAGGCTCTACTAAGTACTAAACTAAGTGACCAATCTCGAGTTCTTAGATCTCCTTTTAGGATTAGGAGAAAATCACTTTAAAAGTGGGAATATTTTTTGTGCCTAAGCTGTAGTGTTTTGATTTTGGATGTAATGGTTCTAGATTGGTTACCTATTTGAGTTACTAATGCCTTCTGTCTGTATATAACTGTGTATAGTTTTCGAATTTCAATATTTAGCTTTATATGTCTTCCTGAAGCCTTTTCCTTATCATGAACGCCAGGTATTTACTGAGAGGCAGGGAAAGTGGAAAGCCACAACCCAATCAAGAGAGTTCCTGAAGTCTATCAAGAGATACTACAGCAATGCTTACACTGATGGTGAAAAGCAAGACGCCATAAATTTGTACTTGCTTCATCTCTCTTGTAGTTTGTAATCTGTTCTTTCCTGTACTAACAGATAAGGCTTGTTACCTATCATGATCTCCATCAATTCGTATAAAATAAAAATATAGAAATTGATCCCGATCAATAGCTTATCCATTTTCGCATTAAGAAATAGATGCATCTATGGATAGGGGCCCTTGTGTTCCTGTAGCAGTTGTATAGTTATGTGGTTTTGACTGTATTGAGTATGTTGTATTATTTTACATTTGGAACGATGTTGTATTGGAGTATGTCATATTATGTTGTACTGTATTATATCATATCTCACTGTGTCGTAATTTGATTTACAATGTTATGTTGCACATTATCATACTCACTCTCTTTTGCCTTTCTTAAAAAAAAAATTCTAAAACTTTGATCTTTTTGTGGGTTTTACGGTTTACCAGATTTTTGGGTTACTTCAAACCACAAGACGGGAAACCTGCTCTCTGGGAGCTGGATTCTGATTACTATCTTCATGTATCTGGAATTGATGACCTCCTCGATGTGTGGTAAATCTCTGTGTATCTGGAATTGATGTTCTTTGCACATGCCTCTATACAAACATACACAAGCAGGGATGCATGTTGTACATTTACAATACCTATTTCAATCGGTTTTTCCAAGTCTTCTGTAAGTTAATGGTTCGGTTTAATCATCCATTTTTATAGTAAGATTCTTAATTTTCAACTTTCAGTCCACAAGGAAATGATACGCACTTAGGAGGATTGGGAAACACTCTTGCCCCTATTCCTGCTTGCAGAGAAGACTTTTTGAGGATGAAGTTGACATCTTTTGATAAATTGATTGAAAGGACGTGTAGTTCAATAAGGGATGTTAGACTTTGTAGTGAACCAGATCAAAGACCTGGTGGTGGTCCTGCAAATTCTAGTGTGGCGCCTGATGCAGCGTAATTATATTCAACCTAAGCTGTTTTTACCCCTCTGTTTAGCATCCTATTTGTGATTTGATTATTTATCTCTGTCTTTGGTTATCCTGTACACTTGGGACCCAAGGCAAATTCTCTTTATAATTACTGAACATTGGAATTGTATTTTTCAGTGAAATACAGTTGAAAAGCCCAAATTGGCTTTTTGGCCAGAGAAAATATGAAGAAAGTGGCTCTGCACCAAAAGTTACTTCACATGAAATCAGTAATGGAGGATCCCGTAACGAGCCAGGGGTTGGTGGCTTTTGTGACTTAAATTGGCTTTCTTCTGAAGCCAATGACAGTGAGGAGGATATCTTCCAGAGGTATGCTATATGGAAATGCTTTTATGTTGGCATAGGAGAAGAACCTTCCATTTGTCTGGTTTATTATCTTAAATATCTGCGGAAAAATGAAGGTATTGTGCGTCTCTATGTAGACGGCTCATACATTGTTGTTAATACTGTGACCTCTAATGTTATTAATACTAATAATATATAGGGAAATGGTCATAATAAGGGTGATAAAACTGTAACCCGAAGAAATTTTGATAAGAGTAGCATTATCTGGGTAATTAAGTTGATTTAGAATTCTATGTTACTAGCTTGTTGGCATCATCATCTATATCGACAAAAAAAAATACATATACACAGATAAATCTGTTGAATTATAATGTTTCATTTCTTTACTCCATGTTTTCCAGTAACCTGTAGGCATACTTAATTTGTATAAGAAGCCTCTGGGGTATCCTATGGATTGTATCTGTTGATCCTGTCTTTCTCTGCTGCAATTCCAAGGTACCTTTCAATGACATCAGTAGATGAAGCCAATGGGTGGTACGGTGGGACGCTTCTAGGTGATCAAGATGAAAACAGTGAGATATACAAGCACTATGCTGAGTTATGTCAGGTAGGGTACCTCTAAATTTCCGAACATGGACAAGTCTGGTATCTCCTCTAAAAATTAAAATCTGACATAAATATGTGCAAAATAATGAAAGTGCTTGTTTCTTTTCTTTGTGTTCATTCTCTGACCAGAAAAATAGGCTTCTTTCTGATTGTTAACATTCCAGGTTTTTCCATGCTTCTGCTTCTATATATATTTTTAAGTATCTCCTATTATCAGTGTATACCAAAGTAGAAGAAACATAATTATAAATTTCTTTTTCTGTAGGTTAACATTTTACTTAACGGATAGGTTTGTATATTGTACATAGGAGTGTGCCTTTTGGGCATAGTTCAATGAAGTTTTCTTCTTGAAAGGAAACAACAGAAAACCCAATAACGAATGTATTAACAGCTAACTATTTAACTCCCTGATTTCTCTATTGTTGTTTGGTTGAAGCATTTAGATGCACCAAAGAATTTCAATATGATGCGATTTGTAAAGACTTGAGTTTGTTGGCTAACCTATTAAGCAGGGTTACATGTGGAGTTTAGGTATATTTGGTTTGGGGTTCCGGCTTGGGGCTTTGGGGTTGTTGCTCAAGGTTCAAGGTCTGAGGTAGGGATTAGGATTCAAGTCGAAAGTTCGGATTCCGAGTTTTGGCTTGGACTGCGCAGGACTCCAAGTTTGGGCTGGGGTCCAGAACTGTATGGATATGTGGGTCTGGGTATGATTTGATGCCGGTCTAGGGTTGGTGTTCACAGATCAAGGGGTTGGGGTCTAAGTTTGAGTTTTGATTTGGGGCCCATGTGAGGAGTCTAGGATTCGCTTCTGTGATCTGTTATAATCTCAGGTTTCCAATTAAAATACTGTTGTAATAATTCATTTTACCAAAATACCTCTCTTGCAAATGCAATATATAATTTTTTATTAAGCTTGCATGGTTTTCTGGTATTTTGTTGAAGTTTGACGCTCTTGTATATTGAGCTTAGAGAGATTTACTTTTTTCTCCAGCGGTTAAACCTGAGGACATGTCCTTTTTCTCCTTTCTTCTCACATATGTGGTACGTTTCATATCCTTCATATGCTTTTGTGAAACTTTTCAACGTGCAGGGCCCTGGCATTGAGCCGTTCAAAAATGATCGTGAGATGGAGCAGCACTATGCTGATGCTCTTCATATGGGAACAATTAACATTGTCGACGATGCTGATGTTGAGGGAGAGATGGAAGCAGCCCTCAAGGAATACGACCAAATTGGTAGTGATCTTGGGAGCATCCCGGCATCATGTAAATTGTTAGCTGAAGATCCGAGCTGGTTGACGAGGTGGATAATTGGGGAAGAGAAGGTGCAGAGGATTTGAAGAGAGCTAAATGAAGTAGTAAGAGGCAAACATTATTTACTAAATCTTGCCGTGTGAGCTATACCATGTGCATATAAATGTAAATACAGTGTGTTCAAATTACAGGCATTTCCGGCTTTGGGATTCACAATTTACTGCTTGACCTCTAATATGTTTCGATGAACTTTCTGCTGCTGCTGGTTTTTTTATTTTTATTTTTTATTTTTTCGGTCTGAAAAAATTTCGGTTTTTGATTCATCTGTACTCGTCATTTTAAGAATGCAGGGATCAAACCTCAATCTTTTGGGAGGTGGTTTAATTATTCTAACGTTCTTTAATTCTCAAAACTCCAAATTTGTCGATCCGCTCTTCTGGTTTAGATTTCAAGGTTGGCCGCTGAAATCTTCCCCCTTGTAATTGGTTTTTGTTATTGAATTATTCTACATCCAAGGACTTTTGGTCAAAACAAATTGCAAGTGAAAATTTTAGAGAACGCATTACTACATGTAACAGTTGAATGTACGCTGTAAAATCATAGGGATTTGAAGTACGAATGGAGTGTTGGCTGTCGATTATCTGACGCTCTCTCTCTTCTCCTTTATTTGAGCTTAGGATCGACAGCGTAAGATAAACTCAAACAAGTTAATTGGAATCATTTAAAATGTAATACTTACTGTACTACAATTTAAGCATTAAAGTTATTGGTTGCACGAAGAGTGAGTCAAAGCGGATGAATGATTCACTATCCTCACGCAAGGTCAAACTAAGCACGTTCTAAATCCTCGGGATAGTAGGAAACTCCACCACCAATAGTTGGTAGCAATTCACACCTTGACAAAGCAAACAATTTAAATGAGCTATTTATCTTTCAACGGGCATACAATACCAACAGGATCCTCTCTGGATCCTTTTGATGAGGATCCTTGGGATCCATGAATCATGTCTGTTCATCGTACATCGCGCGGTCAGTTTTTATCAAGTACTATTTGTATTTAATTTTAAATAAAAATATTTAAAATGACTTTTGACTGCACGACGTACAATTCATAGATACTATTCACGGATTCCTAAAACCCTTATAAAGAGGATCCGGTGATCGAGGACCCGGATTCCAGACAATATCCAGAGTCAGAGTGAGAGGCCAGAAAGCAGTGGACCCCTCCTAACAAATAGAAGTTTGTGGATGCGATGAAATTGTTTGTAGTTCACTCATTCCAACTTATAAGTGTGGAGAGAATAATCTCAAAAAACATTGTCGCTGTGATCAGGATTAATTGAGGAAGATGATGACCAAACTCTCCATGTCTTGCTCTTGCAACACTAGTAGTACTCTCAGTCTGATTCCCAACATTCCTTCACCTGAACTTCCACCAACTAGTCCTCAGCAGCTTGCTCCAATCCTACTGAAAACAAGCATACAGCACAGGCCTAGGGCAGTTGCAGTTTTCGCTGCAAAATCTGGAGGATTTCCACTCAACTCGGTATACATCTGCTCTTTTTTTTACGAAAATTCTATGGTGCTCTAGAGTACATAATTCTTTTTAATCGTTTAGATCTTGATTTTGTATTTTAAACTTTGAATTTAAGTACCATAATTAGTATGTATTTATGCAAGTGTTAGTTGGACTCTAATTCCCTTGACATGTAGTTCTTGAAAAAGTGTGAAAGCTGTGGAGGTAAAGGTGCAATCGAATGCCAGGGATGCAAGGTACGTGCGTGCTCTCTTAAATTCACTTGACGTGTATTCACCCTCTGCATTGATATTCGCCTTTTATTTTTTATAATTATTTTTTAATCATGCATTTTATTAAGTTGTAAAGTTGAGGTTTCACCCATCAAGTGGGAGATGGTAAACTGTTGCAAGAAAATGCATATTCAAAATTATGAGATTTTACACTTATCGACCGAAGCAAAATAGTTTTACACCTTAAAGTAGTTCAACAAATATGATACCGAAGATATATACATAAGTTTTTTTTTTAGCTAAAACAGTTCTTGAGATTAACGTAATTCTTTATTTTAATTCCTGACAATAAAAATCAATAGAACTGGTCTTTGAGTTTGTCCATTGTAAATCATTTTAGTCATTCCGAGAAAAAATCTATCAATATCCTCGTTAAATTGTCAAGTGAACGACTATGTGCCCACCTTTTTAAAGGTATTTTTGTCAAACTAACCCCTCCACTTAATGAGGATATTGACATATTTTTCAAGGAATGACTAAAATGATTTACGGTAGACAAACTCAAGGACCACTTTTATTGATTTTCATTGTTAAAGACTAAAATGAAGAGTTATACCACTCTCAGTGACCGTTTTAACTAAAAAGCCGATATAAATATATCATTTACGCCCTCACTTTTTACATCTTTAAATTGAAGATGCTCTAATTGACTAGAATTTACACTTCTAGCTAATAATTAGCTAGGTTTAATCCAAGTTACTATGGCATTTATTGTTTATTGACAAAACATACAAACAAACAAACAATAACAAAGCCTTATTCCACTAAGAAAGGTCGACTGTATGTAGCCTAGAACGCCACTGCACTCGGTTTTGCGCCAAGTCTTCCTTATTGTATATTGACAAGAAAAAAAACATGTATTGTTTGATAGGTATGCAACTATTAATTCAACTCCTTTAACCCTTCCTTAATTTTCAGGGGACGGGAAGGAATAAGAAGAATGGAAATATTTTTGAGCGATGGAAGTAAGTTATTTCATGATTTAAAGTATAAAACTCAGTTTACTTTTCATGAATATGTAGAAGAATGTATTTATATGTAATACCTTAAACAAATCAGTTTCTGATGCTTTCGTATTTAATTATTAGGTGTTTTGATTGCCAAGGATTCGGAATGAAGGGTTGCCCCAGCTGTGGACAAGGAGGACTAACCCCAGAACAAAGAGGAGAAAGATAAAGAGTTGGATGAAAAAAAAAAACTATACGAGTTCACTGAACTAGTTTGGCCAAATTTCATTATATATAAACTTCACATTTTATGTGACTTACGTGATCATTTGGTATGTAGGATTAAATTAGAATGAAAATCACTCTGATTTTATATGCGTGTCAAGGACGACTAAATACATGTGTAGTTCATAAACAATTCGAATTTTTCTGAGAACACGAGAGATTTTTTAGTATGTCTGAAAGACGGGTACATACAATAGAATTTTACGACTTGATTTCCATGTATTCCATAATTCTCAATATAAGTACATACAATCCTTGTTACATAAGGAAACAATAAAGGACACAAATATATCCTTCCTAAAACATGACTCTAATATTTACACAATATTTACATTCCTTTTCTCCTAAATATTGACTCACGCCAATAGAACCCACTCCACATCGAACTTCAACGATCCGAACTGTCTATTTTTTAAGCTTCGGTTCATAGATCATCCTTACAAAAATTCAACTCAATCCGCAACCATTTGACCATTTAATTATCACGATGAAATTTCAATGTTTATTAGAACATAGTGTTTGTCAATTTCTTTGAACTCAAGTACATGCCTCAAATATTTCCGATTTGGGCCCCACAACTAATCCTCATTTTTTGAAAGAAAAAAAAAGGGATCCATTCCTTTAAAGGCAAACTCTCTATGAAGGAAACTCATCAATTTCAATCCTTCTCAAGATGGTCGGATTAGAATAGATGAGTTTTCTTCCAATCTAATCCCTTCAAAATGAAAAAAGTCATGAAAACTCATCTCTTCTAATCCTACCATCTTGAGTTAGCCCTCTTCTCTTCTCTGAGTACTCTTTTCACCTTTTTTTTCCCTCTAAGCACAACGCTCACCTGGCTAGCACAAGCACCACAATAATGAAAACCATAATCCACCGACGCCACATTTTAAGGTCATCAAGGGCGTTTTAGTACTTTAACATCAAAATTTGGCTAATCTACCAGGAAAAAAAAATGGAGTTATCCATTCTAATCCAATCCATCCAATATATCAAAAGAGCCCAGACAATGAGATCAACAAATTTTTTTTACTTAAATGTTATACAATCATTGTGTTTTGGGCTAAATATATTAAGGTCGTGTGTTTTTGTTGTCGAAATTTTAAGATTTGGCTACAATATTTACATATATTTGATATGATTACCATCTCGACAGCCAGATGGTAATTGTATTAAATAAATCTAATGACATGAATTATATATGACCGTGATTGTATAAATACCTATAAATATTATATTCAGTCTAAAATCTTAAGTTTTAACTAAAATGGATGGATGAAAGTGTTGTTGTTGGGCCTAATAAGCCCAATGGATATATTACAAAGTCCAATTTCAATAGGCCCAATGTAAATATACGATAGGCACAATACAATTGAGAGTAGGCGGAGGTTTCTATTTGATTCACGATCATGCAACAGAATCAACGGCTGCCATCGATTAATAAGAATCCAACGCACCTAAGAACACAAACAAAATTGGATACCACCAAACTAAACTGGTCGATGCAACACGTGATAATTCCTCTCGGTCGCCCTCAACCGTATATATATAACACACAAACCACAAGAGATAACAAAAGCCCACCTCTTTTGAGCCACACTGCCTCTGCGTTGAAACCCTAAATCCCCAAATCTTCTACCTCGCAAACCTCTTCGGTTTCTCCACTCAGAAAGCATCGATCTCGTTTGGATTTCAGGTACGAGCATTCATCTTCGATTGTATTTTTCGTTTGATTTTGAATATTTTTTTGTATATTTTATTTACGATTCCAAGTGTTTTGCATCTTATTTATTTTCGATTGTTCATATATTTAAGAAATCTCAGTTATTTTTGTTTTAGGGTTAGTGGAAAGATATTGAATTGATTGATATTTTTGTATTGGATTATGGATTTTTTATTATTATTCTGGTTTTGTTGAGCTGCGGCGATTATTAATGTTAAAAATTTACCGATGGATATTTACTTCCAAGTTGATTTTATATATCGTAAGCTCCCAATCAGTGGGAGGAGCCCAGGGCTCTGACCGTGTGCCGTGTGCCTGTTGAAGAATGAGCTGGCGACTCATAGGCAGTGGCTTGGTTAAGGGAACCCACCGGAGCCTTAGCGAAAGCGAGTCTTCATAGGACAATTGTCACTGCTTATGGACCCGAACCTGGGTGATCTATCCATTGACCAGGATGAAGCTTGGGTGAAACTAAGTGGAGGTCGAACTGACTGATGATACTTACCCGATGATACTTTCGACTTTTCATATAAAGTTTGTTGCTTTGAAGTATACGTATAGAGCACTTTCTCTTGTATATGATTCATATAGTTGTGCGCCAATCCCATTGTCGGTCTTTCAACATGTGAGAATCGCAGTAAGAGTGCATTACTTAGTGTAGCTATACCCAACTAAAGTGCTATTTTTTATATCTTCTGCAAACAGTTAGTTGACAATCAAAGTGATTGAGAAACTTTGGTGGATTTATCAATAGTAATTTCAAATTTTCGTGTAAAGTTTGTTACTTTGAAGTAGATGCATAGAATATATTCTCTTACATATTTGAACATCTCTCAACGTGTGAAAGTTGCAAGAGCGCATTACTCTGCATAGTTATTTGGTTATATCGAACCGATGAACTTTTTTATATATTTTGTGAACAGTGAGTTGACAATTGGAGTGATTGACATAGTTTGGTGAACTGAATGGTTTATGTTATTCTTTGTAATTATTTATGATCTCCATTGGCATAAATCATCAAGTCATGTTGTTTGAGATGTGGAAAATTATGTGACATGCTGACAATGACACTCTTAAATCTTTAGAATTTTAATTTTCAGTATTCTTGATTCAGGAACACTGCACATTATCTGCTACTTTCAGATTTTCAAGGAAGTTCAACAGTGAAGCTTCTTTTATGTCCGAGAAGGCCATTTTCCATTTGGGATCAATTGGGCTGCTTGGAGAGTACTGTCCTTGGTCAAGGAAGAAGAACAGACCCTTGTTAAAGGGAAATAGCTGTATGCATCAGTTGACATATCAGGAATATTCTGAGTTTCATGGTTGCTACTGGGTGCAGCCTTCCATAACTGCAGAACATCAATCTTCTCTCAAGTTAGAGGACGATATTGCAGCTGTGTACACTTTGACTTCTCGCATTTCCTTCTCGAGATACCTTTGATATTTGCTTTCTGATTTCTTTGTTCAAGACAAGATGGCTTTACTGAACATTGGTGCTGGGAACAGCGACGATGCCTTCTACAGGTATAAGATGCCCAGGATGGTTACCAAAATTGAGGGCCGTGGAAATGGCATCAAGACAAATATAGTCAACATGGTGGACATTGCAAAGGCCTTGGCAAGGCCCCCTGCATACACTACGAAGTATTTTGGTTGTGAACTTGGAGCCCAATCCAAATTTGATGAGAAAACCGGGACTTCTATTGTTAATGGGTCCCATGACACTGCTAAGTTAGCTGGCCTTCTTGAAAATTTTATTAAGAAATACGTCCAGTGTTATGGATGTGGCAATCCAGAAACAGAGATATTGATTACGAAGACTCAAATGATTCAACTGAAATGTGCTGCGTGTGGTTTTGTGTCTGATGTCGACATGAGAGACAAGCTCACTACCTTCATTATTAAGAACCCACCCGAGCAGAAAAAGGGATCCAAAGACAAGAAAGCAATGAGAAGGGCTGAAAAGGAACGGTTGAAAGAAGGTGAAGCTGCTGATGAGGAGCTGAAGAAACAAAAGAAAGAGGCGAAGAAGAAGGGCACTTCTTCCTCTGCTAAGGAGGGCCCTGTGAAAGCCAGCTCTTCGAAAAAGAAAACAAGTGGATCTGATGAGGACCGCTCATCACCTACTCACAGCCAGGCTGATGAGGAGGAGGCCAATGATGTTGATGATGATGATGATGTTCAGTGGCAAACTGATACATCACTAGAGGCAGCTCGTCAACGGATTCAAGAACAATTGAGTGCTGCGACAGCTGATATGGTAATGCTTTCAACCAATGAACCAGAGAAGCCCAAGGAAGCAACAAAGGCTGTGGAGAATGGAAACTCCACTGCTCGAGTAACACTTGCTGATGAGTTGAAAAAGAATCTAGATAACGCTATCTCAGCCAAACAGTTACAATCCCTTCTGCCGTCACTTTCGGGGTCTGCTAAGGAAAAGATGACTGCTCTTTTTGAAGCGCTATTTGGGGGCATAGAGAAAGGGTTTGCAAAGGAGGTGTCGAAGAAGATAAAGTACCTTGCTGTAGCTGCTGCACAGGATGAGGGATCTCAGTTGCTCGTGCTTCAAGCAATTGAAGGCTTCTGTGGGAAGTCAAGCTCAAGTGCATTGAAGGAGGTTGCCCTGGTTTTAAAAGCTCTCTACGATGCTGATATCTTGGAAGAAGAAACTATAGTGCAGTGGTATCAAGATGGACTGAAGGGAGCCAGCAAGGGCTCTCAGATTTGGAAGAACACTAAACCCTTCATTGACTGGCTCCAGAGTGCTGAGTCTGAAACTGAGGAGGAATAAGGTTTTTTACTTTTTATTTATTTTCATCATCGCTTGTGTCGTTTGTTCGTTGTTTGGTTTGCTGCTGTTGCCAACATCGTGCCATCCGCAGAAGGGAATAAACGGGTTTTCTGAGGCCTCTTGCGTAGTCCACTACTGTCAAGATTTTCTGCTTTGTCCTGCATTACCTAGAAATGTCTGTATCTGTGTGTTATCTGGGATTGATTTTAGTATCGGGATGTTGAGTATTATTTTCGGCATATTTTTGCCCCTGGATGGTTTGAAAATTTTAAGGGATATTGTTTGTTTTACTATCTAAATTTCCATTTACTGATGAGATGATTATGCCTCGCGATCCTTAATTGATCTGATGTGCTGCTGTACTATTTACATGGCAACACTCTCAAAAATGAGGGTTCCAGTGGAACAGAACAAATGATGTCGAGCCAAGAGCAC
>JAOTRO020000022.1:949288-969937 GCA_028566515.2 Pyracantha coccinea | reverse complement strand
GTTGAGATTCTTCCCATTAATGTCGGTTGTTTAGGTGCTTGCACTTACTGCAAGACGAAGCATGCTCGTGGTCATTTGGGAAGTTATACTGTTGATAGCCTTGTAAGTATCATGCCACTGGTTTTTCTTATATATTATATCTGTTTCCAGTTTAATTAGAATTTTAGCACTGCAGGTGAGACGAGTAAAATCTGTGGTAGCTGATGGAGTTAAGGAAATATGGTTGAGCAGTGAAGATACCGGCGCGTATGGTAATTTGTAGTTATAATTCTATTTTCTTGATTGATTAGTGATTGTGGAAGTACTTGTTTATCTGGAGAAACTTTGCCCCCTTGTTGAAGGTACTTGGTTTTAGTGATTTATACATTCATGTGAAGTAATCCTTGCAAGCATGTTGGATTGACCCAACTATGTAACCTTGAATTTTTATTTATATATTTATTTAGTTTTTATAATTTCTTTTAACTTGTCTTCTGAAAGTATGAGAAATTGTAAGACAATTCCCTAAATAATCTTTAAGTGAATAATAAATTTTTGGGCTTTATAGCTCAAAATGGCAATGTCAGCTTAGTTGTAAACATGTAAAGTATATTTGAACAGAAAAGTAGAGTAAAATAAGTATACCACAGGCACATGTGTTGAAATCTTCACAGTTGACAGTTGTATAATTGTTTGTTGGATGTTGGAGGAAAAATCATTTCGGGACACACCAAAAAAGTAAAACTTAAAGGAAAAAAAAAAGTCAAAATGCTGTTTATGCCATATTTTAGTTTATTAATTGCCCTGATGTTTGCAGGTCGTGACATTGGGGTCAATCTACCAATTTTATTGAATGCAATTGTCGCAGATCTCCCTTCTGATGCAAGCACAATGTTACGAATTGGGATGACAAATCCTCCATTCATTCTGGAACACTTGAAGGAAATAGCAGAGGTTTTGCGTCATCCATGTGTGTACTCATTTCTACATGTACCAGTCCAATCTGGAAGTGATGCCGTCTTGACCGTAAGTCCTAAATTTTTTCCTCTCTTTTTTCATAGATTGTCACATTTTCTTATGGCTAAGTTTGACTTATCCTTCTACTTTGTCTTCCTAGGGCTTTAATTATAAGTGTAGTTTAACCAATCTACAAACCTAGACTTCCGATTACATTAAGGTTGCTTTATTCAAATAACCATCTTATTCATTCAGGCAATGAATCGGGAATATACTGTAAGTGAGTTCAAGACTGTGGTAGATACCCTAACTGAGCTTGTGCCAGGGATGCAGATTGCAACTGATATAATATGTGGATTTCCTGGTCAGTATGTAGCTTGATTCTGATATCATGGCTCCTGTTTGTTTTGTACTTCACATGGATCAATTTTTTTTATGTACGTATTCATTGTTGATCAATTATTGATGTAACATATCTCTAAAAGTTCAATTTAAGATTGTGACTCTAGGGAACACCAGAAGCAAGATAAAGCACTAAGTTAAGTTGGAAGTTTTCAGAGATAAACTTAGCATGAAAAGGATATAAATGATTCCTGGTGGTAAAAGCACTAAGATTAAGTTTGAAATGTTGAGGGGGATAAACTTAGCAGTTAGCATGAAATGGGGGCAACTGATCCCTGGAGGTGAACAAAGTACGTTAGAATGTTTTGAAGAGTTGGACACCAAGAAGCCTTGAATACTACATATGTCCCTATTCAAGGTATTGTATATAGATATTTTGCCTAATACGCCTGGCTCCAATGGTACCTGATTTTTTCATAGACTTCCAGATATGCTCTGGATAAACTGCAAATATGTCTGGATATGTTTATGGGGCTCAAATTGGTTTTCTTTTGTTCAATAGGATGATCTTTATTTCTTGCTTTTATTAGAGGAAATTAAGGTTCTTTAACATCATAGATAATAACGGCAAGTTTGTAGGGTTTTAAAAAATATGTATGAAAATATTTGGTTGCTAATCATCTAATCAGCAAGTTACCAGTATACTCCCAGCTAGTAAAACTTATCTCTCCAAGAACAGAGTTAACAATAACATATTCTTGGAGTATCTATATTATTTACAGTTATGGTGGGTGCTTTGGGGCATCTTGGGGTATTTGATTACTTTATTCTCTGCATTGAGCAGTACAGAGAACATTACTTGAGAAGTTTACACTTATTTCATGGCTTCTCAGGTGAAACGGATGAAGATTTTACTCAAACTCTTAGCCTTATTAAGGAGTACAAGTTCTCCCAAGTTCATATTTCACAGTTTTATCCTAGACCAGGTATGATAATATCTGGTATTATAAAATTTCAGATTTCACTTAATAGGTTGGAGCCAGTCCTCGCCTTTTATATGTTTTAATTGCAGCTTGGTCTAAGTTACTTTGGATGCCGTAAGGGGCGTCATATGCACATACACAATGGTCAAGGCATGGTATCTACATTTTTCACTGTCCATATATGGGGAGCTGATATAAATACAAAGTTACGATTAAGTTTATTGTTCTTAGACCATGTAACATTATACATCCCCTGCTCAGTTTGATAAGAAAGAAAAAGTTTGCATGGATATGGTTTGAAGCATAGTTTATAAAATACGGGATTAGTATAGCACGTGAACGATATGTATGTGTAAAAATTACACGTATTAAACATAATATTAATATGTATTTATGTAAAATATTATTATTATTTTCCATAATAAGTTAAGGTACATGTCAAACACGTAAATTTTATATGTATTATTGAATAGTGTGAAATTATACGTAATAAACATGAAAGTACATACATGTGTAATACTGTATCGTACGTGGAGTTTTAAAAACATGTATCTTAATGAATCACTGCTACTATTGTAGAAACTATGCTTCAAAAATTTTGTAGGACAATGTATCATGGGAAACAAGAAAGTTAAGAGTGCTTTATTACTTTTTATTATTGGCAAATAGTCACTGGACAAAACTGGACAAAAATTGATCTGTACCAAATGTATGCAGGACCAGAAATAGAGAAGATAGGAATAAAGAAAGAAATAAAAAAAAAATGGGAGAGGCAGAAGAGATAAGGTAGAGAAATAATTGGAGGGTATTTTGGGTAAACTCAGTCTTTATTGCCAATCAATATGCCAAACCTAAACCATAAAGCAGCCTATGTAGAGACAATCTACAAGTATGATTTGATAGCTACAAATTTTTACTAGAAACATATTATTAGTTGGGTGACCCCAAGGGATTGTTTCTCCTTTCCCTGTGAAAGTCACAAATTGTTTTGTAAAGGGCAAGAAGGCCAAAATTATGTGGGGATGTACGTATGATTATGGTGGTGTTACGTTAGAAGTTTGTTTTTGGTCGGCTCTTTGGTATCTGTCTCCATTGAGTTTATAGCTTCTTCTTTCTCTGAAATCTGGCAAGATTGGCAGGCAGCTTTATGTTAATTTGCTTGTTGGAGGGATTTAGTCTCTGCTCTCCCTAGATTGTTTTTCTTTTTGCTGTCCTGTTGGCGCTGGTTGGTTTTGTGTGCTCTTCTCGACAGCTTTCCCTTCTGATTGTTCATTGTTTGATGCATAAATGGTCTTTATACACGTTAAAATAAATAAAGAGTTACCTATAGATGTGCTCTAACCACTTGATGGTATCTTCACTTTAACGAAAAAACCACATTTTAACACTAAAAAGTCAAACCTGATACTGTTCACTTTACCCTTTATTTTGTCCTTATCTTTAAAACTAAAAGTTTTCAAGCCCTTTTAATTAGTTTTCCTTATAGTTTTCCATCACATTTCCTTACCGAAACTGGTGTAGGTCTGGGAAGGAAAATATTTTTAACCGAAAGTGAGGATGATAAGTTAGGTGTTGCACTATAGTACAGAAAACAGTTAGCTAATACAGAGATTTGTAATTAGCTTTTGTGCTTTATCTTGTTTGTAAATTTAGGAACCCCTGCTGCAAGGATGAAAAAGGTCCCCAGTACTGTAGTGAAGAAAAGGAGTCGTGAATTGACTTCTGCTTTTGAAGCTTTCGCACCATATGTTGGGATGGAGGGCAGGGTGGAAAGAATATGGATAACTGATTTTGCTACTGATGGAATTCACTTGGTAAGTATATGTTTTTGTCGACTCGACATTTGATAATAATGAAGTGCAATGTTATGTGCTGACGTAGTGTTTGTTATTTCAATTTTGGCGGCAATGATCTTTCGGTCTAGTAACACCATGTTGGCCATTTTAGCCAAGAGTTTTCGGGTTTATGACGATTGTTCAATCGAGGAATGAACTGAAGTGATTTTTTCAATTATATGTTCTATGTTTGCCCCAGGTTGGCCATACCAAGGGATACGTGCAGGTTCTTGTAGCCGCTCCAGAAAGCATGTTGGGGACTTCAGCGATTGCGAAGATCACATCGGTAGGAAGGTGGTCAGTTTTTGGAGAAGTGATTGAGACCATCCCTCACATAAATGATAAAACAGCTTCAACAGATGAAACGCGTAGTCAGGAAAAATGTTTTCCAGGTGCCAACAATTGTGAGACTTGCGCGTGTTCAACAGAGCCAGAAACTTGTGCCTGTGGACCGGAAAGCTGTGGAGGACAGGCTACCCCGGGAGAATGTGCTGTAACGAAGAATGCCGTTCTGTTGGAAGATCGGAATAACAGAAATCTGCTTGGATGGTTACTGAGGAAGCGAAAGAATCGGGTTGAGAAACGCGTGGAGAACGAAATCGGCTTGGGATCCCATAAGAAGCAAGAGCAAGCCCAAGGAAGATCGGGAGAATGGGGTTTTATCGATAGGGCTCTTGTGGGCGGGATGCTCGTGAGCTTCCTGACAATCGTAACCCTACTAGTACATCTCGGCTTTAGGATTACGTCGTCTAATTAGCGAACATTGGTTGTACTAATCCAATTTTTGTCAAGGATTTTCATGGAAAAATGGCCACATGAGCTTGTCTGTATCTTCAGAAATATAATATTTTTGGTACGATTGTAATGCTGGATATAGTGTGGTTGCATGCAAGTTCGTTGTAACTTTTAACTGCTATAAGTCGTCATGCTTTTCTCTTAAGTGCTTTTCTTCACTTGTAATTGAATCTGGATCTGATTTTTTGTAACCGAAAAACCTGATGGAATTAGCAGTCTGGAAGGCAGAGATAAACGACCTGTTTGGAAATGCTCTAAAAGTAATTAAAAGCGCTTTCAGATAAAAAGCTGTTGAACTGTATGCTGGATGACGAACCATGAAGCATTTTCAAGTACTTTTTCATAAACCAATTGCATATTTATTAAAAATTTCAATGTGCTAATAAAAGCGCTTTTACATAAACTGCTTATGAGCACAAGTGTTTCTTAAATAAAAAACAGTTCCAAACGAGATAGAAATCTTAAAAGAATGACTCTAGAGATGGGATTGAAAAACTGGATGTACATATTATTTAGTTGGTTTATTTACTAAGTAACCTTTTTCTTCACAAGAATGAAGTGAATGATCAAGATAATTAGCTGCAGGTAATAGCTCCAGTTTCATAGTAGCATATCTGACTTGGATGGCAATCTCTTGAAGAAATTAACTGGTGCAGAAGGCATCTTGCTCCTGAATCGCGGATGCCGAAGCAAGTAGACTCCGAGCAGCACCGCCACGATCTGGAACGGAGTAACGTATATGAACACGGCCCAGATCAACGAGAAGATGATGAAGATTGCCGTTGCTCTCGGATCCCTCCAGCTTAGTAATGCTTGGGCTCTTTCCCCTTGGGTTGCCAAATCTCCAACCACCGTCTGCACCCTTCCCGCCACGCTACGCAACCTGTCGTACCTCATCCTCACAATTTCGGGGGGTCGACTAGTGGGGAAGGTGTCAAATTCCTCGTCCAACTCATCCGGATGGGTGAACTCTGCCTGTGAAATCCGAGCATCCATGTGCGGTGGGCTCCTTGGCCTGAACCTGTAGTTCCATATGCCAATGACAAAGAGGTAGAGGAAAATTGTGGGCAGTATTAGTTCAGGGTAGCAAACTAATATCACAAACAAGATATGGACGAGGCACGTTGTGATCGGGTTTCTCCAGAAGCAAATGTCATTAAACCATCTGCAGACAGTCGTGACACTGGAAAGAACCGACATTATGCGATGGAAGTTGGCTTTGCTTCTCCTCAGACTAAACATATGGTAGTCTACATCTAACATGTACTCGACAATCTCCCGCCGGAGCGGTGGCTCTGAACGGGCTAGCCTCACCGATACAATTTGCATTGCTTGGTGGCGGAGCCAATCAACGTACCTAATAGGTATAGGTTGGATATAGTGCATCTTTGGAAGCAATGGTCTTCCGTATTGAGCTACCATGTTAACCCAAGCAGTGCAAGTGAACCTCAACGCTAACTGAAGTTCCCCGTACTTTTTTAAACCCGAGGATGTGAGGACCAGCAGGGGATAGAAATGCGTATAAACTCGATCAGTTTCTAAAGTCGATAATCGAATTCTCACCTTCCCAATCCTCTGATCTCTCGCTTCTTCCCTGCTTCCGTTGAAATGGCAATTGTCGAAAACACCGATGGTGATGACAGTATATGGATCATAAACTTCCCAAGTATACTGCTCATTCCAGCGAGGAGTCAGAGTGTCGAGAAGCGTTCTGGTTCGCACCCACTTGTTTCCGTACTTGGCCACGCAGTACGCATCAGTAGTCCTACCCTCCTTTCCCTTCACAGGCAGCAAATTTTTGGCACTCAGGATCCCAAGCTCAAGAATCCCAATGCCTGGTTTCCTCAGGAACTTGGACGACGGCTGAAGATCGCTGCTAAAGTGAGTGGACTCATCAAGAACATGATAACCGGCCTCTAAACAGATGCGAAGCTGAATCTTACTCGAGAACTTCTCCTTCTTCTTTTCACTTTCTTCTTCAGCAGCTGCTGCTAAATGCTTGCGGAGATTGAACCATTTAGGCTCGGGGAGCTTATGAGTGTGAGTTTCAATTCTCTGAGGAAGGTCCCTAACCAAAAGACTCAGGTTCCCTAATACCTCATCCTTTCCAGGAGCAACCTTCTCATCGACTGATATAAATAGGAATTCGTCGAAAGGCTCGGAGGCCACGAACATGAGCTCATCGTTCCAAATGGGGTTAATAGTGTGCACTTGGGAAGGCCTTGAGACTCTGTGCTGATTCCCAAGATGTACCTTGACATAGGTATCCACAGGGCGGTTTCTGTCCGAAGGGACAAGATCCTGAGCCTGCAGAACTTGAACTCGAAGGTAACACAGCTTGGGGGAGAAGTAAACCTTTGAGCGAGTGGAGGCCAGATTCACGTGGCCAATGTCGTGCGCATCGGAATGCCAGGCGTCGGGAAAAGACTCGTCCGCCTGAGTCCCCACCCAAACAGCAAGCATAAGCTCTCCTCTCACCTTGCGCCCGTGCTTGTCCTCCAACCTGTACCACTGAGGAGCCAAGGGGCTGTCGGGCGGCACGCGAAGGGGGACTTCGGTGAGGTCGAAATGCAGTCTCCCCACAAAATCATCCTTGGCAAAATCCTTGTCTTTGACGGTGACTTCAAGCTGGTTGGATTGCAGGCGCTCTTTCGAGAAGGCGAAAATCTGGTTCCACACCGGGTTCTGGTTCTTGTCCAAATGCTTTGTCACCCCTTTGTAGTTGCCGAGCTTCACCTCCACATAAGGATCCAGGCTTCCTGTAACATCCATGGTGGGAAGATCTCTTGCCTTCACCACACTCACATACAAGAACTGCATCTGCTCAACCAGATCGTATGTGCTCGAAGTCTTGTCCCCTCCAAATCCAAACCCTCTGTACCGCCGCGCTGCCAATGGTGGACTTGTCTCCACCAGGGCGAATTCCGGGTTCTGCCGCGGAGCCTGCTGCTGCATGTGCATAACCGTGGCTGGACCCGCCCGGGCAAAATCCGTCCTTGTTTCGACGGTGGGCGCCTTCTCCCTCATCTGGGATGTCTCAATTCCAGACCCGTATGACATTGGAGGAGGTGGATAGGAACCACCGCCACCTCCGCCGCCACCGACACCGCCGCCGCCTCCCGTCCCAGTACCGATGGTGTGGAAAGTTCTCACTTCCTTTTCCTTCTTCTTCTTGATCTTCTCTCCCCCAAACTGGCGGTGATGAATCTCCTCATCGATCCTATTAGTATTGATTTCCTGCAGAGGAGGAGGAGGAGGAGCAGCAGCAGCCTCTGCAGCACCACCAGTGCTAGCAGTCACAAATTCATCATTTATCACTGGCGGTGCTTGCGGTGGCGGAGCAAAGTCACCATTGCTGCTGTAATCTTGAACAGCGTAGATTCTGAGGGCAATATCGCCTTTGACATTGGAGAAGAGGCCGCGTTTATCAAGCGGGTAGCGCTGGACGGTGGCCTGAGACTCAGAGAGAAGGACGGAGACGCCGGAGATTCGCACACGGCCGAGGGAATTCTTGTGGTGTCCGGTTTTTTCTGTCATTGTAAACGACAACGTCGACGGTCTTGTGGGAGAGGTGAGATGGGTCGTCGATGTTGAAGACGAGCTTCTCGTTCCAGTAAGGATTGAGGTCTTTGGGCTTGGTCTGAGTCCGCTGCCGCTGCCCCTCGAAGTCGACCTCAACGAAGGGACTCGCAAACCCGTCGCCGTCTTTGGGCATCAGGTCGCTTGCGTCGTGAACTTCCACCACGAGTTTAGTACTGGCCATGGCTAGCTCGGAGGAGCGGAGAGAGCTCAGAGGAGGTTGTCTGGTAAAATGGAAGGGTAGCTAGAAGGAGAGGGAGTGAAGGAGAAGAAGAAGACAGAAGAGGTGGGGGAGAGGAAGAGCTGGCGGAGGTGGTGGAGATGAGGTGAGGGCATTCATTTGGAGTAAGAAGACAGAAACAAATGTTAGAAAGGGAGAGAGAGAAAAGTGTCGAGTCGAGGAGTTTGGTGGGGAGGAGTGTGAGGTGGCCCTTTTGGATCATATGGCATATTTGACAGGGAAAGATTCTGCTGGTGGTGGCGGTGGGTGCGCTTGTGCTTTTAGGAATTTAGGAATTTAGGAGAGACATTTTATAATGCTCTGCATATTCATGCAAAGTAAAATAACTCTTTACTTGTCATAACTCTCTTGTTACACAAATGTTGTCAACATGAATCTATACCATACATTTTAATTCAAACATGGAGACAATCGCGACAAGTGGTTCAGTAAAAAAAGTACGAATAGTAGCTCCTTAAAGGCACGAAAGAGTAAGTCTTAGGTTCGTATTTTGTAAGTTGTAAATCTACTTGATCGTGATCACGAGTTGTAAGAGTATGAACATGAGATTGGATGTTTTGACAGTGAGTGATTAAGTCCAATTGGTATAAGAAAGCCTTATGAGAAGTTGTATACTAATTCTTGTTTATAAAGGATTATGTTTTGGTACTAAACTGATATGGATTAGAAAACATAAGTTGTTTTCTACAAGGATTTTAATAGGGAATCCTTATTGGATTAGGTGAGATATATGCCTATATATATTGTGACGTCTGCTCTCACAAATGTGTGCTATATTCGGAACTAAATCATATTCTTGGTTAGAGCGTGTAATAATCTGACATAGAGGAGAAAAGTCCCAGTGTTCAGAGATTGGTTTGCAGCATTCATGGCATCTTCAAATGGAGGTTCATCAGGTTAGTGAAATTGCAGTGCTTTTATATGGAAAAGATTTTGTGCTTTACTTGGTTGTGGACATAATGTTTGGAGACTTGTGGAGTCTAGTTCTCAAATTAAGCCTATAGGTTGCAAGTGGGTGTACAAAACTAAAAGAGATGCTCTTGGTCGAATTGAGAGATACAAAGCCCGGTTAGTTGCAAAGGGTTTTACTCAAGGGGAATGTATTGATTACAATGATACATTTTCTCCAGTGTCTTCTAAAGATTCAATGAGAGTTGTCATGACTTTGGTTGCATATTTTGACTTGGAGTTGCATCAAATGGATGTGAAAGCAACTTTTCTTAATGAAGACTTAGAATAGTGTATTTACATGAAACAACCAAGTAGATTTGTTGAAAGGGGGAAGGAAAATATGGTTTGCAAGCTCAATACATATATAGGTTAAAGCAAGCTTCTAGACAGTGGTATTTGAAATTTGATCAGATTGTTTCTTCTCAGGGATTTGAAGAAAACAAATTGGATGATTGCATTTACATTAAGTTTTTTGGTTCACATTTTATCTTTTTGGTGCTTTATGTTGATGATATCCCTCTAGCAAGTTCTTGTCCTCAATTGTTACAAAGTACTAAAAAGATGCTTAGTGAGAACTTTGCTATGAAGGATCTAGGAGAGGCACACTATGTGTTGGGAATTGAAATCATCCGTGATAGACAAAGGAGATTGCTTGGTTTATCACAAAAAGGTTACATTGACAAAGTGTTACTTCGATTTAACATGGAAAGTTGCAACTGTGGTCAAGTTCCAGTCAACAAAGGAGATAAGTTTTCAAGAGATCAATGTCTGAAGACTAATTTGGAGATCAAGAAAATGCAATCCAAACCTTATGCTTCTTTGGTGGGAAGCCTCATGTATGCAATAATTTGTACACGGCTAGATATTGCTTTCATTGTAGGCATGCTGGGAAGGTTTCAATCAAATCCAAGAGAAGAACATTGGATATCTGCCAAAAAGGTTTTGAGATACTTGCAGAGAATCAAGAATTTCATGTCGGTTTATGGTAGACGTGAGTCTTTGGAACTTGAGGGGTACACTGACTCGGATTTGGCTGGTGATGTGGATGATAGAAAGTCAATAGGTGGTTACGTATTTATGTTAAATGGTGGTGCAATTTCTTGGAAAAGTGTTAAACAAACTGTTATTGCTACATCTACTATAGAGGTTGAGTTTGTAGCTTGTTTTGAAGGAATGAAATAGGCAGTTTGGTTGAAAAATTTCATGTCAGACTTGAAGATTGTGAATTCAATCCAAAAGCCTGTGAGAATGTTTTGTGATATTAACTCAGTCACGTTCTTTGCCAAGAATAATATGAGAACTTCTGCTTCAAGGTTAATGGATATAAAATTCCTTAAAGTCAGAGAGCAAGTTAAAAAAGGAATTATTGAAATGCAACATATTAGCACTACTATGATGCTTGCTGATCCCTTGACTAAAACATTGCCTATAAGAGAGTTTTAGCAACATGTTTCTCGGATGAGAGTGTTGAGGAGTCTTGATCAGTGGGAGTAATTGATTATGTTTCAAAGTGCTTGGAGATTGCAGTTGTATGAGTAACATAATCTGGAACTGTGCTTGCAATCTTAGCCGAGGTTGATTTATTTAGTTATAGTTAGTTTGTTAGTTCAATTTATGCTTTCAATAAAAGCTTTATCACAAGACTCATTACTTTGTTTCAAAGTTTTGTAGTTTTGGATGGCAGACATGTTATGAAGATAGATTCATTTGATGCTTTGGAAAATAGTTTGTCTGTTTAAGCTTATGGTTAATGAATTGTATTTAGTCAATATTATGTTGCTTTTCTCTGGGATTGTTTTGTTTTGGTCCTTTTGAAAAGTGGGAGTATATTATTTGGTTGGCTGATTATGGGTCATGTTTGCAAATTGGATGTGTGAGCTTAGAATCAATACTGCATTGTGGTTGTAGTCTAAGGTTCTTAGTTTCCATATTTTGAAATGCAATAGGATGATAGTCATGATGGTGAATTCTTGAGTAAGGCTCTGTGATCAATTCTTATAATTGGAAAAATTCATATCTAAAGTTGATCTCATGTTCAAGTGGGAGAATGTAAGAGTATGAACATGAGATTGGATATTTTGATAGTAAGTGATTAAGTCCAATTGGCATAAGAAAGCCTTGTTGTATACTAATTCTTGTTTATAAAGGATTATGTTTTGGTATTAAACTGATATGGATTAGAAAACATAAGTTGTTTTCTACAAGGATTTTAATAGGGAATCCTTATTGGATTAGGAGAGATATATGCCTATATATATTGTGATGTCTGCTCTCACAGATGTGTGCTCTATTCGGAACTAAGTCATATTCTTGGTTAGAGCGTGTAATTATCTGACAGAGAGGAGAAGAGTCCCAGTGCGCAGAGATCGGTTTGCAGCAGTCATGGAGTCTTCAAATGGAGGTTCATTAGGTTAGTGAAATTGCAGTGCTTTTATATGGAAAATGTTTTGTGCTTTACTTGATTGTGATTACTGCAACTTAATCTTGTTCTTGGCTATAAAAGTTTAACACGGGTAGGGTGCAATTCTCAACTAACCTCCTTCGGACTGGAAGATGTGGATAATCGTAGTTTGTCACTAGTTGTCCCATTTTTCAAAGGAAGAATTTTTTTTATCGGCATGGAGACATTACTACTTTTTGTAGAAAGGAAGTATGGCTAGAAAATATTTACATATTTAGGAATATAACAAAAAAAATGTTCTCTTGATGATCATGTAACAAAAAAATATATGACCACACACCTTTGGAGTTGATATTAAGAGTGGAGAATAAATAAAATTTATGTTAGTATTCTAATTCTAAACTCTTGGTATCAAATTTAATGAAGAATGATCATGAATCTTTAATCACTAAGTGACCAAGAGAATGATACCTCTGTCAGATTTAAACCATGCAGAACAAATATATATATTTTAATATTTTAATCTCAATTCTTGATATCAAATTTAATAGCGCGTGCGATCATAAATCATTGATTAGTTAGTCGACAAAGAGAAACCAGACATGTATGCAACTAAAATCCATTTCCTTGTTCATGTTCACGTATAAATAGCATATTGATAGATATTTGGGCATTTGTGATGAAGATAGGATAACATTTCAAATAGGTGTATTCCACTACTCCTATCATATAGGATGAGACTTCAGGTGAATCTCAATCACTAAAATCCATAATCTCATCCCTCTCTCTCTCTCTCTCTGCTACTACTACTACTACTACTTTTGAATTTTGGGAGAGATGAAGTAATAATAGTGGGAAGATTGATGGAGGAGATAATGTTTAGTTGGATGGGATGAAAGAAAATTGCTAAAATAATTGTTAGTGAAGCTTGAAAGCGATCCTTCATTCATTGATGAAACGAAACATCCACACTTTTGCCAAAAGCAATGTGTATAAAATAATTTTTAATGAAACTTGAAAGCGATCCTTCATTCATTGTTGAAACGAAACATCCACACTTTTGCCAAAAGCAGTGTATCATTCCTTTTTAGCGGGTATATTATCCAAGTACTTTATTTTACTTGACACACCTTCTTTATTATTTAATTTTCTTTATTTTTTTTAAAATTCATTTAAAACAACGATCAAAAATTAAAAAAATGTGTATAAAATAAAAAAGAACGACTGAATAACGCACCCCTTTCTCTCTGTCCCTGTCAAGGAATTAGGCAGATCCATTATTTTTCATTCATTTCTTATAACTGTGCGTGTCAATGTTGTCAAGTCTTTTGGCCTCAAAGGTCAGCAGAATCATAATTCTCCCTTTGCCTAGAAGAAAGTAGATATTCTTTACATGTGAAAGAAAACATGTCGGAAAGAAAAGCTTCGAGGGCAATTAGAATTACAAAAATCGCAAAGCTAACTTGATCTCGCTTAAGAAGGAAGTTTTCTCTAAATGTCTCTTTAACAAGTTTTTTTTATTTTTTTTAATTTTTTTAATTTTTTATATAATACTTGCGTGACTGTTTGAAGACTAAAATTTATTGATTCATATTTTGCGACTCCACAAATTTTAATAATTGTTTATTAATTTCCCCCTTTTGACATTTTTCTTAGTATTTCATTTTAGTAAACTTTGACAAAGACAACTTTTAATAGTCAGAAAAAATATATTTGAAGAGTAGGATAGAGACTCTCTAAATCTAGAGATTGTAGACATTTAAACTCATTTGACGCACTCTACATGGCATAGAAAAATTTACATGACATTTCAAATTTAGTTTTTTGATCTTTTTTAGAGATGTTCTGATATATAGTAAAAATGTTTGCCAGAAAATTAATTTCTCAAAATTGTGAAGAAAACGTAAGTTCTTTCAACTTAAAGTTGTAATGTGTCTTAACGCTGATGGTGAAAGTAATCAATCTTTCCTTAAACTTTTTCCTACTATACGGAATGGGATGGCTCTTTGAAACGAAAATATTTATTTTATAATTAATTTACGGAAATAGATAAATGCATGGGCAGAGAAGAACAGAAAATTGCCCTCGAGATGAGGCGACACAGCCGAATTGCTTTACTGCCTTTATTGCATACTGCATTCACAGTTGTGGGTTTGCTTTTTCAAGGATATACACTCAGCAAAGCCCCAGTGTTTGAATTATGCATCTTTCTTTATTTTATTTTATTTTACTTTATTTAATCAAATATATATTTTATGTTTCAATTGTGATAAGTATGACGAAGAAAACCAGGTTCTTGGGGTGTGCTAGTTTGACTGGCACACGACTTTGGTGTAAACAAAATACAATTTGGTCATGTGCTGATAGCTCCCACACTGTAAGGTGTGACATCAGGTTGTTACACAAAACGTTACATCTACCAAATTATATATTTGCTATTGTAATAAATGATTGAAAACGTAAGAGGATGTATACAAAGAGAAGCTGTCTTATCTTGTTTTCTTGGTCTTTTATTGTGTGAGTGGGAAGGGGAGGAAGCTTTGAACTCGGGTGATTTTTTTATGGTGCAAATATGTTTGATTGCTAAAAAATCGAAGGTGATTTTTCTTTAGTACGAACACATACGCATACAAAAGTTTCTATGACCGTTTGATTACTCAAAAAATAAGAGGATAGAGTTCATGAAATAATTCAAATTTGTGGAGGTATAGGGTACAAGAGAATTTTCCAATAAACTAGGAATCCTATTTATAAAAGAATATTATAGAAAAAGAAAAATACCAATAACTTCCTAATTCAAGTTGGACCATGACTCATGCAACACTTTTTTCTAAAGATAATGCATAGATATCACACATGTCCAACTGGTTAAGCAAGTTATAAAACGTCTCATTGGCAACCGTCTTTGTTAGCATATTTGCTAATTGATCATCAGATTTTACGAATGAAAACTGAATAATCTGGTAATCCAATCTCTCCTAATTAACTATTTGTCCACTTCCACATGCTTGGTACGATTATGTTATGGAGAATCATTTGAAATTCCATAGCAAATCTAAATTCAATAAGCAATCTCCTAAACCGGAACAATTCACATAGTTCATTTGTCATGCCTCTATGCTGACTGTGGAGTCACTACTCTAAAAATCGAGCTAAGCTTTAGGCTCGCTGTTCTAAAAATCGGGCTAAGAGCTAGGAATGGCTAACAACCGCAAATTTTGTAGCAGGCGTTTGGACAATTGGAAAAAGAAATAGGCAGCCGCTAGGCGGTGTAGGTGGTCCAGGCGGTGTAGGCGGTTCGGCAATTTCTTCTTTTTCATCGCGACTCCTTCAGTTTCAGACGGAAAAAAACACAGCTTTTTCTGTCCCGGCTGCTCTTTCTCTGCGTCTCGCGGTCGCGTGCGTCTCCATGTGAAGCGTCGATACATTTTCGACTATTGGGGGAGAGAGAGAGTGGGAGGAGTCGGTGAAACTTTTGATTAAGACAAGCCCACTCTTGCAAACAAATGATTTACATGGGCTTAGAAAACATTACAAGCCCAACAGAAAAGAGCTCTAAAATTTGACACACACATATAACTCCGCCATATGAGCCTTGTCAATTTTTTGAGATTGACAAAAAGGACTCAGTCGTTGGGTTCATGAAATTTATGTTGTCAGCAAGAAATGCCAAGAACTATTGAAATTGGGAGTTGCACGGCTTGTCGAAACACTTTTTCTTGCAAGGTGGATCGAAAGGATATGCTCCCATCAATGTTCTTTGTTAGAGTTGGGATGACATTTGAAGCACGAGACAGGAAGTTTTGTTGAAGTTTCAGAATCCAAGGGTTGGGAGGTTCGCTGAGCAAAGGCAACATTTGTGATAGAGGGGAGCCTTCAAGGTTTTGTAGACAAGACAGTGAAGAGCTTTAGGGTTTCTGTCTAGGAGAATCAAGGAGTAACCTTGAGATATGTTCTGTAATCATTGCGATTGTAAGAATCGAACAATTCATACCAGTGTTTGTGCTGCCCAAGGGTTTTTCTAAAAGATGACGATTTGATTTTTGAGGCAAGCCCTATTAAAGGAAAAGACCTTTTGAGGCCCTGTAGACATACTTGTTTCTCACGGATGCCCCATCTACAAATAGAGAGGGCTTTACAACAGAACAACCCCTTCAACTCAACAAACAACTCAAAACCTCTACGTGAAACCCTTTTCATATCGCTAAGAAAAACACTAACTATCCTACTGTCAACACATCACATCTTCAGTTTAGGTAAGAGAACAACATTGTATTGGCAATCGGTGACATCTTCGGTTTGAATTAAAAGCACTGGAGCCGAAGGACCAAGTGATTCAGGAGCACCTTCAGTTTGGATCAATGAACAACACTGCAACTAGTTGATTGGTTATTTATCCACGTATCGGGAGGGGGGGGATGAAGAATTCCCAATTCTCTCGTCTCAAGAGGTCATCTCATTAGCTTTCGCGAAGTGAGGTGTTACTCGATTACTCCTTTGCTCGACATAGCGAAACCCGAGCTTATCAGTGAAGTTTGCTGTGATGTAGTAACCTTGTCTTTAGGTTATAGAACCTAAGGCCGAGACGTGTTCCTTCCTCGACCGTAATCGTTTTAGTGCATAAGTTAGCAGCGTATTCGACGCTATTGCCACATCCATTCTCGCGCTGACTAAACTAAATTACATGTTGGCACACCTACATTCATAAAAAAATATAATTACCTTATAATTGCTCAACCTACGCCACGTAAACTTTGTAATTTCTATGATCAACAAATTCTCGTGACCTACTTAATTGCCACAAAAAGTGCGCCCTCATATGAAAGCTGGGCAGAAGCCTGCACCGGAAAAGGTGGGGTTGGGATGGGGACAAATATCGTGTGTCTCCTACTTACCTTGGTCCATTAATTCCTTCTTTTCTAATTTATTTTGCAATTTAGTGCGTATCAATCCGATATTCGAGCAGCTAACTTGGACTTGAACAACACGGTCCTCCAATCGATCAGCTAATTTGGCAGCTGCAATTGCCAACTCGAGTGTGTGACACTTCCAATGGGATTCAACCTTGTCCTTTATCATTGGTGATACGAGGATGACTAATAAAACCAATCATTAAACTATTTAAATTATAAATCTTCATTTAAAATTTAATTTTACAAAAAATAACTGTGTGAGAGATTGTTTAATTATTTAAATGTGTCACATTTATGATTGATTATAAATATATTACTTAGTTATTACGCTGCCAATTTGTATTACATTTAAATATCAAAGAAAGAACAAGCTGTAGTGCAGGTATTATGGTAAACAAAATAGGCACCGTTTATAAACAAGATAGGAACACTGGGGAAGGGGTGAAGCCATGGCCAATAGCTCAAGCATTGTCGAATTGACACGAACCAATCGACGTGGCCATGTAGGTGAACACGTGTCAACTCCTCTCGCAACGCAATACGTGTCAAGCACCTAAGCTCCACGTCGCACACCAACAAGAAGTGCCAATTTTGTACACGACCCCAACCCTTCACTCCCATCGTTGTTTTGCAACACTGAGCAAACAAAGAAAACCGTCACCAATTTGTTTGTGATTTTAAAGAGCAAGAAATCATCGTATTATTCGTACTTACGCAGAAATCAAAACCCAGAAAATGATGAACTTTGTGGCTCTGTTCCTTGTTGTGAGTTCACTGGTAACCGCTGGGGTGTGGTCTCCGTCTGCCAGCCCACCAAGTGATCAGACCCAGCAGCAGCATGCTAGGGATCAGGAAGTCATTGTCAAAAATGGGCACAGGGTGGTTGTCGTGGAGTACGACGAGCATGGCCACCACAAAACCAAAATCTCAATCTGGCCGGAACACGGCCATCCACCCCTCAGAGAGTCTTCTTCCTTCTCCGAAAATGGAGTATCGTCGCCCTCGAAGATTTCTAGGGCGTTCGACAACTCCATGGAAAACATCAAAGAAGCCGCCTCTGGTCTCGCCAACTTTGGCCAAGGCCATGGCGAGGGTCACAGTCCGAAAGAGCTCATGTGCGATGCCTACGGAAAATGTAAGCACAAGATTGCAAGTGCTATGGAGACCAAAAAGGAGATTTGTAAGGAGTCCGCACAAGGGGCAAAGGAGGCAGCGCATAAGGTAGGTGAGGCGGCGCACAGGGTAGGCGAGGCGGTCCAAAATGTGTACGAGAGGGCGAAAGATACGGTGTCGGATAAGGCGCACGAGGTTAAGGAAACTGCTACAGACCCAATGGAAAAAGCAAAGAACGCCTCCAAGACGGCCAAGGACATGGGGGACACGTTGGCTGGAGACATACAGAGGAATGCGTCGAGACAGCGCGAACACTTGGCGGAAATAGCGAAAGAAGCGAAAGAGACTGCGGAGGAAGCAGCTTTTAAGGTGAAGGCTGGAGCGGAGGAGCTCAAAAGTGACTTGGCTGAAAAGGCGAAAGAAGCGAAAGAGACTGCGGAGGAAGCAGCTGGTAAGGTTAAGGCTGGAGCGGAGGAGCTCAAAAGTGGGATCCAGAAGAGGCTGCATCAGTTGAGGGACAAAGTAAGAGAGTTCTGGTACGGTGCATTCAGGTCCATAGCATCGGGTGACTTATTGGAGGGTTTGATGTCCGTGGCGCATCTTTTCGGGCTGGCTACGGCTTACGGGATGTGCATGTGGATTACGTTCGTGTCGAGCCACGTGTTGGCGGGGAGTCTGCCGCCGCAGCAGTTTGGGATGGTACAGAGCAAGATTTACAAGGTTTATTTCCAGGCCATGGCGTATAGTGTCGGGATGGCATTGTTGGGTCATCTGTGGAGACATAGAAGCTCGTTGTTTCGAGGGAAGTCAGCGGATACGTTGCAGAACTATAACCTTATCGCTGCCCTTTCCATGATCTTATTCAATATGATGTACTTGGAGCCTCGATCCACTAAGGTAATCGTCAACAAAAAATTATTTAGAATCATATATAAGTTGTATGTCTGGTGTTCATATACTATATTAATGGCATGCTTGTATCGACCACTAGCTTTTTATTATTTTGTATTTTGGAATCACGGAACAATTAATGCTTTGATATTCTTATGATTTTATCCTGACGTAGATTGTTTTGATATAATTACTTTGTTTATGCTGTGATATCGTTCGGAGGATTTTGTCTTCCAGCAGATTTGGCTCTGGTGTGTGCCATTCCCTGATCCCCTTCACAGGCATGATTGTTAATCATCAATACGTTCTTTTTGTTAAGTGTTGGTCGTATGTGTTTATAGTTCGACATGAGCACTTGAAACAATTCGCGAATCTGGAACCCTATATTTTTCACAGTTTGTGCATTATAATTGGGGGCCATCAGCATAGTTCATTGCGTAGAAGGTCTTTCTACTTTTCTATTTTTGTTACTGATACAATGACAGAGATTTCTATAGCTACTAGGCATACTTTAAAATTGCCTTGTATGTTTTGGATGGAATTTGGGTGTCCGTGTTTCCTTGTTTTTTAGCAGCTCTGCTAAACTCGCCTTCATTTCCAGTCTCGTTGCTGTGTTCCAAGTAATTTCATTTATGCTCTTGCGCGTGTACTTGGTCCGTGTGTATTTACTCTCATTGCATAGAATGTGCGTGCAGGTGATGTTTGAGAGAATGAAGATCGAGAAGGAAGAAGGAAGAGGAAGAGAGAGAGTACATGTTGATGCCAGAATTAGCAGGGAGGCTTGGCAGCAGCAGCAGCAGCAGCAGACTACCACTGGAGGTGAACCCTCAATCACGACGCCTCCACAAGTCTTGAGGAGGGAGCAACAGGTGGTTCAGCCTGATATTGAGAGGCTTAACGAGATGCGTGAGAGGCTGAAGAAGCTAAATACATTTTCGTCGTTCCTCAACATCGCGTCACTAATGGCTCTTGGCTGGCATCTTGTGTATCTTGCCCAGCACCCCCCCAGTTCATGCTGTTGATAAGGACTTTGATTCGGAGAATCACTTTGCTTGTCGCAGATAATTATGTGTTTTAATGCTGTTCTTTTTTGTGTTTGTAAATTTGATATTTTTGGTAACTTTCGATACGATACTTGTACCATAGCTGTAATGATAGATATGGAATCAGAATGCTGCACTTGTTATGTGAAGTTACATGAATTAACGCTGGCTACATCGTCTGTGTTTTTCCTTTCGTTTTTGCCTGGATGAGGGTGTCCCATCCTTCATCTTAGTCCAGATACTAGACGAGGGCGTAGAGTTCCTGCGTTTGTCAATGCGCAGACTGCGTGTGAACGAATCAACACCCTAAACTAACACAGACTGCGTGTGAATGAATCAAACACCTTAAACTAACAAGGCTCTCCGGGTAACGTGTGAATGAATCAACACCTTAAACTAACAAGGCTCTCTTCATTCACACCTTAAACTAACAAGGCTCTCTTCATTCACACCTTAAACTAACAAGGCTCTCCGGGTAACGTCTATCGTAGGCAGTCTGTCTTCATTTTTGCAAATAGGCCGTTTCACTTTTGCAAATGGGCTGTTTCAATATATTTCGCAGAGGAGCAGCATGTTCGTAACATCAAGGCTCACTCTCATTTAGCATCATTCTTGGATCGATCCCG
>JAOTRO020000022.1:887793-898851 GCA_028566515.2 Pyracantha coccinea | reverse complement strand
CCAATATTAACAATATGTATCAAATCAAACATACCAAAATTGTAAATAAACGTACCAATTAATGATTTTGTAAATTCAAACGTACCCTCAGATAATACATAATGTATTATAACTAATAATAATTTGTCAACAACTATACTTAAAAAAAACAGCTAAAAAAATTGAAAAAAAAAATTACAAAAAGCTTTTATGTTGATCACCAACTATTTTAAAAAAAAAGACCATTTGGAAAAAGAAATAATATTAAATGTTTGCATAACAAAAAAAAACTGTGATAAAAAAAACATATCTGGAAGAAGAGAAAATATAGTTTAATTACTAATATCTTCACTAAATAAGAAAAAGTGCATCATGCAGATAAAATTATAAATTCAAAAATTATTTTCATTTTAAAAAAATATAATAATGACATGTAATTTAGCTTGAGGCGGTTATTGGTCAAAGCACTTTAATCAAATTTTAAAAAGGTACAAATATTTAACCTAAATGATATAGAAAAACTGTAGCGGATTATAATTTTCTCTATATAAAAAAATACTAAAACAGTCCAAGAGAATATTGTAGCACTTTGAAACTGCTGTTGAATCAAACACCAAACATTATAACGCATACGTTTGATTCATAAATTGCCGTGTATAGGTATGGTAAAACGAAGAATATTGTAGCGTTTCCGTATACATTTAGCTGAAGAATTGGTAATAAAAACTGCCAAACAAAACTTACTTTACAAAATTATAATCAATCAAACAAAAATTAATAGCAAAACAACTGCAGAAGAGACACAATTGAAGCATCAAGAAAATCGACAATGGAACAAAGAGGATTCAAACAAATAAAATATCAGATATGTGCATTGATAAGGACACGTTAGTAGCAAAAACTATGTCTAATAACAAAATGGAATATCTGCTATTGATTCAGTCATGCAAAACAAAGGAAACCAGATCATAAAACTGCAGTTTTGAGTAATCCAACAACAAACCAGAACCGCCCAGAAATCAGATATCACATTCCAAGGCAGCTGAATCGTGATTCGTGAGCTCAAAAATAGAAAATAAACAGAGCCCAGAAATGATGGCATGCGTTTCGATACAAAGACGTAAACTTTATTGAGAGAGAGATGTGAGAGGAAGTAGAACCTGTTGAACATTTTTTTTCTGGTCGAGAAGATGAAGAGCAAGAGCGTCTGTGCACAAAACATCGAATTAATGGAACTGCCCAAATTAGCTTCTCGGTGTTTCTAAAATGGCGTTATGGTGAGGAAGTTAGTACCTACAGGAAAGTTATCTCCAACCGAGGCGGTCAAAATGAAATGTAGTCTATTTTGACATAAAACTCATCTTTAATGAAAAGTTGGGTCATAAAAATGTGAGACTTACAGGGCCAAAATATAGCCAAATAGCTAGAGGATTGGCCAAACATAAAAGTTGAGCCGAGTTGTGCTGCTAGTTGACATCGTGTAATCTTTTTTTTTTAAGGTGAAATTTAAAAAAAAAAATCTAATTTTTTCTTATAAATATATGAGTCATTTCTACATCATTTCTCACATTCTTTTCATCATTTCATATTATCTTAACTCATTTTAATGTCTAAATTATTAAAATACAAGTAAAATTAAAATATTTAATAACATGAAACTTAAACAACATTTAGCGATAAGTGATTTTCAAAATATGTTTGGAAACTTTATTTTAATATTGTAGTTTAATTCAACTAAGCATTAAAATTAAAGAATAAACTTAAAATAATAAATTATTGAGAAGGCAATAGCCCCTTCACTTTGGAAACTTAAAAGAATAAACTTTATTTAATTCAACTAACCAACATATAGCCTGATAGTGTTTGTTAAAAAATAATTTCTTACAAAACTATAATCCGAACTGGAATTAAAAATAGCCCATATAATTGAAGATAACCTCTGGTGGTGTTCTCTTCATTTGAAAATAAGAGGTTTTAAGTTCAAATATTATGGATAATGAATTTAATACCAAATTAGACTGCTAATTATGTAACTTAGCCGAACTCATCTTCTTTTGAATGCAAAAATATCGAAACGCTTTTGCCCTCTTTAACCTTTTGTCAAAACGCTTTTGCCCTCTTTAACCTTTTGTCACGTGCAAAAAGGCTGAATGACCCTGACAACAAATTCATGTACCTTACCCTCCCCTTCCCTCTGTCAGTCCTCATCATCCAGTGGGTGGGCGTGGGGCTTGAATTTCAATCTCAAATGGAATTAAATGGCGTCGTCGAGATTGAGACTGTTCGCGAAGGCCATTTGTGATTCCGCTCGTCATCCTCATCCTCATCGCCATCACAGGATTCTGCATCCAACTCACGCTCACACTCTCAGCGGTAAGTTTTGAACTTTTTACTTTTTTTCTTTAAACCCCGATTTTCATCTCTTCGTGCAAGTGCATCTGAGTGTGTTGTTGCGGTAGCAGAGATGCATAGCTTGTCGAAAATGGAAGTTGAAAACGGCGTGGTGAAGAACAAGGAGAAGGTTACCCGTCTTCTTTTCTGCGGATCGCATTTTGCTGCTGCTGAAACTTACACAAGGGAATATTTGGAAGACTACCCCTTTATCCAGGTCATTTTCCTCCTGGATTTTATCGTCCGCTCCCTCCTCCGTCGATCGATTTTATATATTGTTTCTGTTGCTCATCTTGTATTATACTATAACTTTAGTCAATGTCGTATATTAATCTCATCAGATTTGAAGAAGCAGTCACTTGTTAAGGAAGAATCGTCACAATGTTTTATACCGGCGAAAACCTGATTTGTGATTTTGTTGATCGGTTAGGTTCGATTCAGTGTGTCATGGTGGATGTAGCCAAATAAGTATATATATCTTGCTGTTTTTGTGTTCTTGTTTTCTATGTGAATTGTGTTGTTTGCGCTCTGAATTATTTTTGAGTTATTGAACAGTTTGACTGTCAATTGTCAGAGCTATGAACACCAGGCTTACATAAAAGGAATATAACAACTTGATCATGTGTGCATTATAAATAAATATGCTTGAGTAAACTAGTACATCTATCGATAATCATGCCAGTCCCCAAAATTACGTCTAAAACGTTAATACATGCTTGAGTAAACTTCTCTACATATATAATATAAATATTATAGATAGATGTAAAGTTTTTCTCAAGCAAATTGTAACTTATAATCTATCTATGTATCCATATAACAATCTCCCGTGTTTATTCTGCATCTATGTATCCATCTATCAATCTCCTGTGATTATTCTGCATATGTTCCACTATCTTAGGGCTCCTTCCTGTATATGTTCCACTATCTTAGGGCTCCTTCCTGTATACGTTCCATCATCGATTTCCAGTGCTCCTTCAGTATTTCAATTTTCCCTATTGTAGGTAGATGATGTTCCCCATAAAGATGTGCCTGGTGTTATCCAGAATTACAGTATGTGTATCGTGAAGTTGATGAAGTTGGATTCAGATCTTCTCTCCCGTGCAGAAAAGATGAAGCTTGTACTGCAGTATGGTGTCGGCCTGGAAGGTCATTTTCATGTGGTTCAAATTGTTATAAAAAGAGCGTTTGTCTTAGGTGTTATATATTTACAATTTAAATTTATTTTCTTTAGGCGTTGACATTGATTCTGCAACTAAGTTTGGAATCAAAGTTGCTAGGATTCCGAGCCATGTAACTGGAAATGCAGCCTCATGTGCCGAAATGGCCATTTATCTGATGTTGGGCCTCCTACGAAAGCAAGTAAGTTCGGCTTAAACTTATTTTTAATAAACTTTTTTATTTAAATTTTTATTACCCTTACGATATTTCAAATTTTTTTTCTAGGCATCATAGTGTTGATTCTGTTGAATGCTTTCGTCGTGTCATATCCTTTCAATTTGATCATCCAAGGGGCCTCACTAATTTTTTCCTTTGAATTTGGTCATCGAGTTTTTTTTTTTTTTTAATTTTTTTTTTTTTTACGAACTTGTGAAATTCTGTGTTTGTATTCATCCCTTAGGGAGGGTTTAAATAGTTGCAAGAGTTGCCAAGCGGTAGCTAAACTTAAGGAATTTACATAAAGGAAGTAATCTTACAGCTAGCAATACAAATAATGTAGACATGGTTCTATGAATTGATGATACAATTAACCCACCAGTACTAAACATCAAAGTACAGTCCAAAACTATTAACTATGCATGAGAAAATTTAAGAGAGTGCCGCCTTCCTATTTGCATGCACATCCTGAAATTCCAATGATATTGATACCTACAATGATATCCCAAATCTAACTGTGTATCCCATAATCCCTCAATCCACCCCCTAAAGATCGGCCAAAACCATCTTTTTTCTTTCCTTCCACTCCACATTAGCTAGACAATGGCCATCACACAGCAAGTCCACATTATTTTGACTTATTTCTTCTCCACAAGCAAATTTATTTAAAATGAATGAAGCTTTGTTAGGAAAATGGTTTTTGAGATTAACCTTGGAGCACAATTCTTTCCAGTTTGAGAGTATGTTTTCAGTGCAATATAATTAGTAGAATTCTAGGATTTCTTAGAAAGGTTCGATTTCGTATCCTTTGAAATATTGCCCTGTTTCTTGTTATTATTCTCAATTATCTATCTTTGAAAGGATGTTTGGTATGGTGATCAGTCCTTCTAATAATAACGCAGTTGTGTTGTCTTGCTTCCTTTGGTTCTTCTCAGACTATTTCTTGAAAATTAACATTTTGGATGGATTTAAATATATAAATAATTTTTGTGAAATTCATCTTTGCACACTATCTTTTGGCATCTTCATGTCATGAAATCTATTATGTTGAGACGGAATTTTATGAAATATTTTCTTCTGTTCACATTCATCTTGATTGATAATTTGGATGCTATTTTATTTTATTTAATATTTCAATATTTCTGGCTTTTCTTGCAATTATTTCTTATTTTATTTAATAAACATTTATTGTTCCATATCAAAAGTATACTTTGTGGCTCTCTTGAATTTAGTTTTTTTATTCTATTTTATTTTATATTCTTGTCTGCTCATTTTATCTGTAATTTTTCTACCTTTGTAGAATGAGATGCAAATTTCTATAAAGCTGAGGAAGGTTGGGGATCCAGTTGGTGAAACACTACTTGGAAAAACAGTGAATCTCTCTCTCTCTCTCTCTCTCTTCTGTGTTCTTTTTTTGTTCTTTTTTTGTTCTTTTAGCGGTTTTCAGATAGAAACTTTCTAGAATGCAGATTGCAGTTCTCGTGTTTTTCTTTTTTACTCATTATTTTTCTTATGAGTATGCTCTTCTGCTAGAAAGTTTCGACACTTTACAGATTGAGAAGATCTGGAGGTTATGTTTAGTGCTTTGCAACTTGAAATGTTGATTTACTCATGTTCAAGTCAGTTTTTAAACTTGAATTTCTTTGCTAATGTATGCAGGTTTTCATTTTAGGATATGGGAACATTGGAATTGAATTGGCAAAGCGCTTGAGACCATTTGGTGTGAAAATTATTGCCTCCAAACGGAGGTGGGCCACACAGTCACAAGATTCTTGCCAATCAAATGGTATGTGAGGAGGCATAAGCTAGAACACTGAATTGTGATACTGAAGCATACAACCATATAAATCACGGTTATATGTTCTGAATTTTCAGTTCAAAATTGTTCCACCGAGAATTTGGTTGATGAGAAGTGTGTCCATGAAGATATCCACAAGTTTGCAAGTATCGCAGACATCGTTGTTTGCTGCATGCATTTAAACAGTGAAACAGTAAGATTATTGGTCATTTTAATACCATGTTTTCTGCATGCATTTAAACCATGATGATTGTTCCTGTTGCACTTGCACCTTCTCAAGCACTGTGTCAACATGTCCAAATATGTTTTTCATTACGTTCACTTGAGATCCAAATTGTGATCATTTGATATGGGGGCGAAGACTGCTCTGATACAAATTTATGTGGTTGCGGGAGAGATTGTGAAGGAAGAGACAGAATAAAAACCAAAAGGAAAAGACAAAATGCTGATAAGAGCACAGAAAAAATTATAGTACAAAGGTTGAGAAGCGAAGATAGAGAAAAAAGAGAGTGGAGGGTTAACTCAGTTCTTTATTGTCAAATTAATATGCTAAAGTCCCCAAAGTAGATGAATAACCTGTAAACTCTAACAAAAAAACCCAATTTTTATGCCCAAACAGAACTTTTCTTCTTGCATGTGTCAAAGATTATCTCATTGCTGAATGTTGACCTCATGTTACATTAAAGTAAGAGCATTTGCAAGCTTGCAGCTTCAACCAATACCCCTTCTATTTTAGAAGAAGCGTATGCAAAGACTGTTAATTTCAGCTGCATAGTTAACTTGGTTAAGAATGAAATAATTATTACTTGAGAAAGGTTCGATGATAGGATCATTAAATGCCTGACCCAGATAGGATCATAAATGGTTTGACGTCTTCCTTGGTCAGTTTTCCTTTCCACAAAACGGTTCGTCATCGTGGTCCGTTCATAAGTTTCCAGTTAAATTTTTTTTAATGTCATCGGTTTCTCCCACTTGTTTTGTCTCTCTCTAAACCTCATATTTTCATTTTCTTCATTCTCTTCATTCTCTTCCTCAATCTCTGATCTCTCTTCTTTCTTCTATTCTCCGTATGTTGCATCTTCTATTTTGTATTCTATCGCTCAGATGTTGGTGATGTTGCTATATGCAATCTGTGTCTGCTGCTTGTTAATTATGCCCTTAAACATAACCTCTATACTTTTTTCCTCTTTTCTATTATAATTTTTAGTTATGTATATAGCAAGAGTTTGTCAAATTAGATTTCCAAAATCGAATTGCATTGTATGTGAGATGGAAGTCAATATGAATTCAATTCCACTGCAGAAGATTCAGTGATGCTCAGTTGTCTGACTCCTACTTTTGCATACTTTGTGTTTCAGGTTGGCATTGTAAACAAGTCGTTCATATCTTCGATGAGAAAGGTTTGGTTTCAATCCAGTGTAGTATGTTTGATAATCGTACTTCGTTTGCGCTAACAGAATCATATTAGCAAATATATGATGTGTGAGTTTGTAAACACGAGCTTACAACCATATATGTGTGTAATATATAGATCCCTTCTTCATGTCATAGGAGGCCTCCCACTGAACCTAAAGTACAAGTTTTTATCTGCCCGATGCACGAACAAGAGTCTAAAGAAATGAGGGATTAAAACTCTTAAATAATCAGGTTTCTGTTCAATTTAGAGCTTATAGAAATTTTTGGTAGAATTTCCAGCAGCCTTTGGTGCGATTATCCCAAATCTTAATGGCTTAAGCTCTTGCAAATGGTGGTTAAACCAACAAACTTATTGATTGTATCAGAGTAGGAGATTGAGTTCGGGTCCCTGCAACTGAATTATTTAAGCATAAGTTGAACTTCATATATTAGGCTTTAGACTTAGTGGTACAAATAGAATATGACAGCGTAACGCCAAAAGGGTCTAGTTGGAACCTCCTAAGATAAGTTGAATTTGACATGTTGGGCTGTAAAGGCAAACCAACAACCTTTATCATTTCATCAGATCAGTCAAAACATCCACATTTTAAAGTCAGTTCTCCACGTGCGCTCAATATTATTACCCAATATAATTTATGTTTGGCTTATTCAGCCATACATAAGGGAATGTGTTGAGAATATTAAATTCAAAATATTGTTCAAATGGAAGGACTGGCTTCACCCTTGCTCTTGAGTTCTTGAACATCTCACTAGTTGAGCTTGGAAGGCAGCTCCTTTTAAGCATTAGGTGTTTGGGGTTTGAGAGAAATTGGAAGACCTTGGTTGGGAGGGACAGTTTCGGTCTTAATTTCCTGTTATCAATTCTTGCTGTTGATCCTCATGTTTCTTTTTTGATTCTAGGGTGCCCTTCTGGTAAATATTGCCCGAGGGGGTCTCCTGGACTATGAAGCTGTTTCGTATAACCTAGAGTCTGGCCACTTAGGTGGTTTAGGGATTGATGTTGCTTGGACGGAGCCATTTGATCCTGATGATCCAATTTTGAAGTTCAACAATGTTATCATCACACCTCATGTGGCAGGAGTTACAGAGTATTCTTACAGATCCATGGCTAAGGTAAGCAACCATTGACAAAACAGAATCAGCTCGCTCATTTTTAGTTCCACTACACTACTGTATGTCCAACACCGCCATCATCTAGTGATCATCTTGTCTGAATCAACTATGCTAGGCTACACCTTGCTATCAATACCTCCTGTGTCACATATGTCAATACCTCCATTAGATGAGACAAGACGTGTATATAGGGATTGGTGATAGATATACACATCTTCTTTTTGATTATTTGGCTGCTATTTTTGGTGTGGTCTTCATGCACAACCAAACAGGATAATTCTTTTCCTCTATTGATATTTGGGCTCGTTTGGTACGCATGATTGGATTGGAATGGAGAACACTCGAATTTCAAGGTATACTGAAGGTGGAAGTGAATGGTTTTTCATTTGGAGGGGATTAGAAGAGGATTAGCTATGAAGGAAATTCATCCCATCTAATCCTATCATTTTACGGCGGATTGGAATGGATAAGTTTTCTTCGTAAGTAAGTCATCTTCTATCCTCGAAGCAGTCATGATTTTATCATTTCTCCCCGTCAACATACCCTTAATTTAGTAGGTTATCCATTCCAATCCAATCAGGTGCACCAAACAAGCCCGTTGTGTCTTGGTTGATGCTTCTTAGGTTATAGTATGATCAGGATCTTTGTGAGCTTAGTTTGCAACCGTTGAAGATTCTAGCTTCCTTTGAACCCAAAGCTTATGATACATATGTCGTCTCATCGGAGCCTGACTATCTTTTGTGGTGGCTCAACAAATGCAGGTAGTTGGCGATGTCGCCATTCAACTTCATGAAGGGAAGCCTTTGGCAGGAATTGAATTTGTCAACTGAAACAGTTTAAGTGAAAGTGGTTGATTTTTTATTGCCAAGCTTTTGATTTGGACATCCATTTAAGAAGAGATTTTTCAGTGCCCGGAGCTGCGCTACACCACGTGTTATTGTACAGTTAGAGGGAGAATAAATTGGAGGGAATTTGTCCCTTGAAATGATCGCTTATCGATTTTCTACCTTCGTAGTCTACATGATATTTTTCCGTAATTTAATAAAATACATTTCATATTTTTTTCATTAATCGTGAAGGACTAACTCCTCACTGTGAAGTGAAATTGTATCGTATGTTAGAGAGGTTGGGGGACTACTACGATCTATATTTTCTTCCACCTTCCTCCCCTTCCTTCTGTACTCCATGGATGTCGTTGCCCTTCATCTCTTCCCTTGTCAGTCTGCATCATGTCCCCTATCTCCGTTGTCACCATCGCCACTACTACCACCACCACCTACCATCATCACTGCCGTCGCTGGGACCATTTACTAGCACAGTTCCTAACAATTATCTACCATTTATATATTTATAACTCCACACATTAAATTCCGTATTTATATTTGATTCTTCTTTTAGGTTAGTCAAACAAGAAAACTTGCAAGTTTTAAAAATTAAAAATTTTGTCAAATCAATTTCCATCCAATTTGGAGTTCCTTAATAATCTAAATCTCCGCATCCAAACACAGTGTAATAGTATTGAAATTGCCCATAATATTATATTCAATAAAATCCGAACAGCTCCTCTCTTGAGCTTATTAATTTTTTTTAGGAGCCATTGCAGAGTTCCATCGAATTTCAAACATAAAAGGCCAAATGTTCAAATTTATTTGAAAACAATAAGCAGTCTCGGCACAGCAGATACAAGGACATACTACAAAGACAAACTCCCGAAAGAATTGTGCAGCGAAGAAATAACAAGCATCTCCTCTCACCTTTTGGTCTTCCTCTTATGTTTTTTCCTGCCATTTTGTTGAGCTTTTTTTTTTTTTCTTTCCTTTTTTGAGCTCCTCAGCAAGTCCAAGACGACGATCTCTTAATAACGGGCTTCATTTGCTTGTCCTCTTCGAGCGAAATCATGCCCAAGTGTGACGGATCCTCCAGCAGCATCTTTGCAACCAGATATCCTGCTATCGACCATGTCTGGTACTTCCTTGCTTGTTTACCAATATATCTTCCGAGTTTCCCATCATAATATTCTGGCCAAGCATCTTTTAGCAGACGACTCTCAGCAAGTTCAATTGCCCGTCTTGCAATTTGTGGTCTTCCCGTTTTAATGCACGCAGCAGTTAGCATCCATAGAAGCACTGCACACATGATAGCGGAAACAAATCCAACAAAGAAACAAAGAGAGGTTGAGAAACATCGTACACAATTGTTTGGTTATAACATTATACAGAATCTTTCCAACAACGGTCACTGAATCAAAACACAACAATTAGATAATCCCATTAGGTTAACCTAATGTTTAAATGAAGGCTAGGCAAGGGAATAGAATATCTCAGGCACGAAGCCTGCTTGGTTCATTTACAAAATTGAAAAAATAGATAACTGGGTGAAATATACAAATACAACCACTGTTTTCACAATAATTTTCCGAAAAAACAAACTTGAAAAAAAGAAAAAGAAATATCAAACTTACTTTCTGAGGATGAATATTCAGTTCAGAGAGTAAAGATTTGAAATGGAACAAAAGAAGGCTGCCATTTTATACTACTTGAACACTCTATTTAAAATGTGCTTTTCAAAGATCATCCACGCAGAGAACTCTTCCATTATGTAAAACATCAATAGTGTTTCCGATGAATGAATAAATGAATGCAGGAAACCTTCCATTCCTCAACAATGGAGTACGTATAGTACTTCAGATGAATAAATCAAAACGCAGCATCCCAATATCCTCAATGAAAAAAAGATGATAAGATGTACCCATGAAATAAGATGAAGGCACCCACCAAGGAAGAACACTTTTGGTCAATTACAAAAATCAAGTGCATCAAGTTGAAGGGAAGGGAAATTTGACGGGTTAAGTAAAGAGAGGATGATTAAAAATCAATTATATAGTATCACAGTAGGACTGACCGACAGAACATTTACCATCACAACTATTTTTGAATTTTAATTGCAGCAATCACATAGACACTTCAAGTAGAGGGACAAACCTGGCC
>JAOTRO020000022.1:876517-887693 GCA_028566515.2 Pyracantha coccinea | reverse complement strand
GGGAAGATCCATACGTTGGATTCCCAATCCGTCAGTTCCTAATGTCCTCAAGTATTACATACTATCACGTATTAAAGTTTGGTGACGATCCAACTATTGGATCGTTAATTCATATAATGATCAAGTGGCGGCCTCTATCAAAACTATGTTCAAACGACAAGATTTCATCAATCAGACATCACATATGGAATATGGGTATTGAATTTAGCCTAGGAAGGTTAGGTGGAGTCTTGGCCCAGGCGCTGCCCCGACTCGTCAAAAAATTTTCCTAACTCCAAAAATTACCAAATTTTACAGATAGGTAGATCTCAGTGAGGGGAATAATTTTTATACATGGGACGAAGGCCAATTCATGAAACTCATTCAATCCACCAAAAACCCTAAAATGGGTGCACTTCAATTCGACGTCTCATATGCTCTGCTACCCCCAAACTTGTTTGGGTCTTGTTTTTGGGCTCAAGAGGAAGCTAATGGTGGTGCTGGTCGAAGGAATCACTCTCAAACCCGACGTCGTCGTCCTCCATGAAATAGGAACGAATTCTCGTCTACTTAAGGTGGAAAATGTAGAATAGGGGGTCGGTGAGTCGTGTGGTAGTGATTGATTGCTGCAATTTATTGGAAAAATCAGTGAAATTCGTCGGAATCCCTCATGGAAAACCTGGTCGGGTCGAGCCAGGAAACGGGTCGAGGGGAGGGTTTGGGTCGGTTCCCCTCCTTCTCCTCCTCCCTTAGTCACACCATCCATCTGGCTAAAAAATAACAGGATGGCTCCTAACTTTTTTGGTGCCTTCCAGCAAAATGGGCCAAATTTACCATTTTACCCCTAGCCTTTGCTCGTTTATATTTCATTCATTATCGCTCCAAATCACCTTCCGTTATCGATGGGTAATATCCAAATACATAAAGAAATGTGGAAAAATATATACACATCAAATGTGTCCTCGAAAATTTTGTTTAGTCCATTAAGGGCATTTTCATCCTTTTAACCTTTTTTTTGCGCCGCAAATATAAACCGTCGATCGTAAGAATACGAAATTTTAAATGATGAAATCCGGGGACGGGATTTCACAAAAGAAGAAAGAAAAGAAAAATATTAGTGAGCTATACTAAGGTTAGACAGAATAGAGAAAAATGGGCAAGAATTAATTTTGTACTCATATTATTTCAAATAATAAAAAGAAACTACGATTGTCCCAAGAACATAAACATCCTTATCAAACCTCATATATATTGTATCATATTTACTTTATATTCTACAATAGCGTCGATTTGAAAATAACATCATTTTTAAAACATGATAAATATGTTATACTTAACTCTCAAAATATGGGATATGGGGTTTTCACAGGGCCCACCGTCTTCCTTCTTATTCTTCTTTAAGTTTCTCTACTACTCCACCTTAACCATTCCATTTATCATGGCTGTCTTCTTATAATCTCTTTGACAGTCAACATGCACAACATACCCAAAGTTATTAAAAAAAAACAACAATTCAACTCACTTGACCTATTAATTTTACTATTAATAACAAAATAATAGAATATTATTATTCTTATTCTTATTATTAGTATTACAGGACAATATCAAAATTCTCACCTTTCTCACTGAGGAGTCTAGTTGGTCATTTAGACGACCAAGTTAACACTTCTAGGTTCAGATCTAGTGTCAATTCCTTTATTAACCACAAACTTGTAGAAGCCTAGCATCATTTCGGGGAAGAACTCACTGAGCCTCTTGCCGACTTCCTCTTCGCTCTACAATAATTTATAATTAAAAATTAAACTTCAGATATAGGACCATCAAAATTCTAGAAATGAATAACACGTAATATATATCCATACCGGTGGCGTTTCGTTCTCTCCAAAATACTCTTTAATGTGGGCAACGACGTTTCTCGAGTACAAGAGTGCCCCTAGCGCGTTATCTTCATATGCTCTATCATTAAAATGATAAACATCTGAGTAACCCTTCTCATTACCAACTACTTCATCGATTCTTTTGTAATTGGACACTGCCATTCTGTATTCGTTTTTCCAATCTTTAATGGCGACGTCAAATTTGTTTACAGCTTCCAATAAAAAGTGCCCTTGTTTTTCATATGATAACAAGAACGGGTGACTTTCCAATTGACTAAAACTGAAAATAAAAAAAATAAAAACAAGTTAATAAAAATGCTTTTTTTTTAATAACAAATAATATTATCTACACTAAAAAAGTAAGAGAGTGAGTTAAACTTCACAATTGACTAGCAATAATGTGCTTCAAATTTGTCTTTGAAGAGAATCGAATCTAAGATCTCTCTTACAAGTGGATATGAATATCACTAAGCCGTAGTACTAAGTGACAATAAAAATGCTATTAAACAAAAGAAAAATAAAACAAAGTTTGTCCATTTATTGTTCTTACCCATTTCCATATTGCCGAATCCGTTTGAGGAAGTCTTCACGCTCTGAAGTACGCGGTGCTCCTGGCCGATCAAAAGCTTCTAATGACAAAATCTTCATCTGCTCTTTAAAGCTTGCCTGGCTAATATCATTTTCTTTAGGCTCATTCAATATTGTCACTTTTGTAACTTTATAAATACTTATTTGTGAAGGATCCAATACTCCATGAGTTATCCCTTCTCTTTCTAGTTGCGCAATTCTTTTAATGAGACGTCTGGAAAGAAAAAATGTAAGACAAATTCAGATTTCAAGAGATTCAAGATGAACTAGGGTCGCAATTCTTTGTAAGAATCTAGAGATCTTTTAATCTTGTCCGCTTGTTGTACATGACAAAAACTGATCACACGGAACTATCAAATAATTTCTGAAATTCCCCCAAAGTGGATCCTCATTCATCGTATTTGTATGTAAATGCTCTCTCCTCTCCTTGCTCATCTCTTCCGATTATCCCACCCTGACCACTTTATCTTCTTCTATTCACTTCGTTCCTTCCATCCACACACACACTCTCTCTTTTTCTTTACGGTTCCCCCGTTCACTTCGTTTTTTCCATACCTCTGAATTATTATTGGAAGTAAGACTAACCTCCACGTAGTTTGATAAATGACTGCAAGTTTGTCTCCCTCCCATGGATTTGTCTTCATAATCTCCTGGAGCATCGTATTATGAGACCTATTATGAGACGAAGTTGCTTTAAGGACATCTGCATATGTCCTTGTTCCCGTCATGAAGCTGAAACAAGTATATCTGAAAACTAATCACGCCAATCTGATATATATAAGAGCATTTTTTTTTGGAAACTATATAAGAGCATCTTTAGTGAGTTCCTAAATTGAGACGATGCTCCAGTCCCTCCCTATCTCTTTATATAGAGCCAACACTAGAGTGAATAGTGTTTTTTGGGCCGCAAGCTTCACAGAAAAAATGAACAAAAATGCTCCCAAAACAAAAAAAGTTCAAAAGCAATCTAAAATAATGTACCAAATAATGCAAAGATATTTTCGTCATATAAACAGTGTTTTTTTAATAATTAATTCTTTTTATACTGTTTTTTTATATAAATACATTTAAAACGTGTAAGTCCATCGAGCACATCGTGGTTCAAAAAATACTTTTTGCACGCATAATTAATTCTTTTTGCACAATATTTTTTTATATAAAAATATTTAAAATGTGTAAGTTCATCGTAGCACGCCGTAATTCAAAAAATACACGCGCATGCATGAAGGCTAGTAGTATAGAAAATAAAGCCAACAACCCCTTTTGGGGTCACAAGTTTCACCAAAAAATTTTGGACAAAAATGCCCTCAAAACAAAAAATTTCAAAAACAACCCAAAATAATGCAGGGGCATTTTCGTCATTTTAACAGTGTTTTTTAATAATTAATTCTTTTGTATATATTTTTTATTAGTACCTCACAATAGGCTAGTAATAATGTGATTCAATCAATTGTTCATTAAATACTATTTTCTCTATTTTTAAGCACGTTCAAAACATCTTAAGAGGCGTTTAATGTCGATTATAAAAAAGGTCTTTCGCATGCGCATAATAATATGATTGAATTAGTTGTCAAATGATTTTTTTTTTTTTAACAAACGATATTCTCTATTCTTAATGTAAATTCAATAGAGGCCAATTTTATTATGTGAATTCAGCTGCCTTTTTTTTTGTTTATGAGGGGTTTCTTCTAGCATGATTTGACTTTTCTTTTGTCAATTTACGCATATAAATATATTTAAAACGTGTAAGTCGCGCGTAGCATGCCGTAATTCAAAAAATTTCTTATGCACACGCGTGCATGAAGGCTAGTAGTAGAGAAATTGGCTGGAGTACTCAAAATTTTCTTCAAAATCAAGGACTATAATATAGGGAAACTTTGAAAGGATGCATGCTTCTTCCAAATATTGGGTTTGAGTGATGCTGCAGCTCATCCCTTTGCTTCAGCAGCACAGGTGGATGCTAGTCGCCAGACAACCGTTGACACAATCTGCAGCATACTTTTTATTTCGTATTATAAATAACGGTCCATATGTAATTTAGATTTTTTTATTATATAGTCCTCAAATTTAGAGTTTATACTAGCGACTTTCAATGGAGATGATATTCTTTTAAGGACTAAAATTCTCTTCAGTCTCTATATAAGTCTTCAAATGTGATGGTGGGAGTCTCATTGGAGATGCTCTAAGGAATAGAATTTTCTTCCCTCCTAATCTCTCTTCCCTTTCATCCCCTTCTACTTGGACAATTAGGATTATGCTACGTCAATATCTTAAATTGTTTTTTTATAAAGACAAAAAGACAAAAAACAAAGTATGAGAGGAGGGGAGGGAATGAGATGCGCACAAAAAATTATAAAAAGCAAATAGAAATTCAAATTACAGAAATTACAAGTAAACTAGTAAAAAAACAAAACCAATAGTCTTGAGCTTATTAATTTTTTTAGCAGCACAGGCATTGCCGAGTTCCATCGAATTTTAAACATAGAAGGCCAAATGTTCAAATTTATTTGAAAACAATAAGCAGTCTCAGCACAGCAGACACTATTGTACAAAATCACATTGTCGATCAAAGCTACGAATACAAACTCCTGAAAGAATTGTGTTGCAGAGAAATTACGAGTATCTCTCACCTTTTGATTTTCCTCTTTTTTTTCCAGCCGTTTTTGTTTAAGCCTTTTTGAGCTTCTAGCAAGTCCACGACGACGATCTCTTAATAACTGGCTTCATTTGTTTGTCCTCTTCGAGCGAAATCATCCCCAAGTGTGACGGATCCTCTAGCATCATCTTTGCAACCAGATATCCTGCTATCGACCATGTCTGGTACTTCCTTGCTTGTTTACCAATATATCTTCCCAGTTTCCCGTCATAATATTCCGGCCAAGAATCTTTTAGCAGACGACTCTCAGCAAGCTCAATTGCCCGTCTTGCAATTTGTGGTCTTCCCGTTTTGATGCAAGCGGCAGTTAGGATCCATAAAAGCACTGCAGCAATTTGAAAGACAAAAATATTAAAAGGATATGTATGGTAATGCGATTATAAGAGAGAATCAGTTAAGGTGGTTTAGACATGTGAAACAATGACCTCAAGATGCTCCGGTTAATAAATGCAATTATGAGATAGAGGAAGACCTAGGAAGACTTGAAAGAGACTTTAGGAAATGACATGGAGTGCATGGAACTAACGGAAGACTTGGCGCAAAACTGAGCGCAGTGGCGTTCTAGGATTCATACAACCGACCCTCCCTAGTGGGTCGGTTGTTGATATGTATAGTAATAATCTTGGTGTGGTTTTTTCAATTTTCAAAGTGGAAACTTCATCTAGACCAGTCCTGGGGTAGATAATGGGGCAATAACAGGTAATGAAACAACAAAACAAAACAAGGCTGCACAATGGAATGCAGCCCAACGCTAGGCAAGGGAATCAAGTATATTAGGCACGAAGCCTGCTTGGTTCTTTTACGAAATTGAAAAAATAGATAACTGCACGAAATATACCACCACGGTTTTCCGAAAACAAACTTGAAGAAAGAGATATCAAACTTACTTTTTCAGGATGCGTATTCAGTTCAGAAGTCAAAAGACTTATAATGAAAACAAAACAAGGCTGCTATTTCATACTACTTGAACACTGTATTTAAAATGTGCTTTTGAAAGCTCGTCTAAGCAAGAAATCTTCCATTACGTAAAACATCCATAGTCCACAACTGATTTCCACCTTGGAAACCAAGCTATAATCCATAACGCAAATAATAATAAAATGATCTACCATCACAACTATTCATTTTGAATTTTATTTGCAGCAATAACATAGAAACTTCAAGTAGAGGGACAAACCTGGCCAGGATCCTCCATTATGGTAACTCCATCTGGTATTCTTGGGATCACAACCAGTTACGATTCGCCATTCATGACTGTCTATTGCTGGATAACATATTTTTAACGGCATTTCTCCAACCAACTCTTCCCAACGAGATTCAATGAGATCCATTATAGCCATTGATTGCTCTGGGGTTGCAAGAGAAGATAGAATTGCAACACAGTTACCCAAAGCAAACCATCGAAAATCCATCCTAGCAGGACTCACATTGCCAATAAAGTAGCCACCACGGCTTGGCATAAAATCAAATACCCAATCTGGGATGGAATCAGGAATGACATTGAACTTATTTACAGCTGTGTGCGAGTACTCTTCAGTCTTGTAACGGTATATATCATTTAATTGTTGGAAATCAAGCCAGAAGTAAACTCGCATGTGGTAACTTAAGGCATGCAAACGCTTAACAATTCGCTCTATGAATTCTTTTCCTTCTCCATCAGGTTTCAGCATCCCCAATGCACATCTCAATGCCATAAAGAACAGAGCTTGGATTTCAATCGGATAACCATAAATTCCCTGGATAACCATATAACATGTTAAATATGATAAGACATTTTTTAAGGCTAAGTATATTAAAACCACGATATAGAAATAAAGCAATCAGGCAGACAAGAAAACTTGAAGTCGGCTACAAACCTGCATAAACGTGAAGACTAATGGACAATAATATATAAACAATGAAATAAAATGCATAATGTACCATGTAAGAAATACGAAAAGATTTATGCAAATGTTTCCTTTTTCGTTTTTTCTTTTACTAAAAACTTCAAGCTACAAACCTTCATAACAGACAAGAATTATCCTTTTCTTATTTTTTTATTCTTTTATTATAAATAAAAGAATAAGGCATTAAACACTAACAAATAGAACCGCAACAACATGGCTTTCAAGTTTCAACGCTTTAAATAATTACAACTTTCTTTATAAGCTAGAGCTCTGATTAAAGCCACTTTTAATCAATGTCAAAGCAGCTATCATTGTTGTCTTCAAATGAAGAAAGCAAGAATATACTGCTAATAAAAACGATACTAGGGGACAACCCATATGCAGACAGATTGCTATACGAGAAGTCTATTGGTGGTATATTCCTTCAGGCACAATAAATTAGTCACCGAGTATTAACCATCAGTCCACACACTCACATATTATTCAGACAATTCATCTTGTGGGTCAATTCATGTAAACACCAACTATGCCTTGTTACTTCTCAGAATTGTAATATTGAACTTAAGAACTAAGGGTAATGTGCTAAGTACATAATATCCAATTTCATGTGCACTCCAACCACATTTAAACAGTGTATCATCTATTTGAAATTAAACCTAGCAAAGAAACCACAGTTGCAAACCTGTAATCTTATAACAGTTAGGGACAGAAAGACTAAAGATTAATGACCTTATGATGGCCTTAAAGGACTTCTCAAGCTACTTCTTATTTGCACTGGCAATTAAGTTTCTTTTCGAAAAAAGAAATTCCTTTGAAAATGAAGTGCAACTTACCATTCTACGGTCAATCATGGAGCATCCATCAGCACAAAGCAACGTTGGGAACGTGTCAAAACCTTCTGAGAGACATAGAGTCAATATAAGCCTCATTCCTTTTTGACAATCTTCTGTTTCTGCGAGAGATAAATCCCCAGTTGACTTTGTATATGCACGGAGCAGTATAATCCACCAAAAACCAGAGTCAACAGGAGCAACTCGTCCAATTGCACTCTCTCCGAAATCTGCAATGATTGTATCTGACTTTCGGATAGGGTCATGAAGAACTTTGAAGCTTGCTGGCATTGCACCTTCCCCGAGCTTGAACCTGTCTATTCTCTTTTCCCATCCTTGAAGCTGCAGGGTCTTCAAGAGGAAGTTCTTAACTATCTCCGGCTCACCATTCATAAGGAAAGCCAGAGCACTTGGTACAAAATCTCGGACAAAAACCTAAACACAACAAGAATCATGTCAAGATTTAATGCTCACTTAACTGAACACTTAAAACATAAATGTTTTAGAGCTTTGTTTGCCTTCTCCCAAGAGTGTAATTCCTTTTAATATCCAATATTATGCCAAAATCAAAGAGAACAAGCGACATTTGCAGGATCAATAAGTTTATCGGCGTCATCACCTCACCTCACAAGTCTAATTAGATATTTCAATTGATAGCAGTTAGCAGATATTAAGAATGTCTATCAATCTAGAGGGCGAACCAATTTTCCCCAAGTTGATTTGATTGCCAGAATTATTATTTCAAAAACAGATAGATTATTGCATAATCTCTCACAAAATGAAATTGAAAACAAAAGGCAAGCAAGGGTTGACAATTGTGAAAAGTTGACCTGATCATAATTCAAAACTTCCTCAGAGGCATGATCGTATGCGGCAATGGTGCCCATAGGCTGGTTGCGGTAGAAGACCAAAGAGCGGCGGAGAGCTTCCCATGCCTCAGCAACCATTGGATGGGGCTCGAACGAGTTGCGTGCAGAGGAAGCAGGGGTGTCAAAACCAGACCTTCCACCAGGGGAGTAGGTGCTGTCCATGTTGTCCAAACCGACTCTTGTGAGGCCAATGGAGAGCTCACTGAGTGACCTCTCGTCAAAGGACCTCTGCCTCTCAATGTTGAGCCTGGGCTTGTTGAGAAGGCGTGAGAGGTCGTAGTCATCCATGTCCGAAATGGAGCAGTGCGAGCTCACATTTCGTAGCCCAAACTCTTTGGTCCCTTCCATTTCCTCTTTCCGTTTCTTCTTCTTCAAACTTCAACAGATTCCAATCGAACAAAATGACTTGCTTCACTTCTCAAGTCTCAACAGATCTGAAATCTGTTTGTGTTGTGTTGTGTAACTTGTGTTCAACTCCTACCAGACCAATTTATTTATTATTTTATCAGGCAAAACATACAATTTACATGAAAAACAAAATCACATAAACTTTTCAGATATAAAATAAAATTAAAAAAAATTAAAAAATTAAAAACAAAACAAAAACAAACAGAGAGAGAGCAGCTCCAGTGAATCATATAATCTGTCACCAACCAAAATTGAGCACGTTAATCAATAGTTAAGTAATAATCTAATCATCAACAATAATCTCATAAGGTTTATAAAATTTGATTTGAAAAATCAGTCTCCTATCATTATCCATAAGTAAAATATTATTAGGATGAACAATCATTTTTCAAAACCTGTGTACAAAAATATGCAACAAAACAAAAAATTACAGATTACATAGGGTGGTGTAATCCACATGCACACTCATTTTTACTTCTCACACCGCTCAATTTCACCGTCGGATAAATTTTCAAGTGCTGAATGAATTGAAAAATATCTGACAAAATGAACAGAAGTGCGTGAAAAGAAAAAAAAATATGTGTAAATAGTACTAGCCATTATATAACAGAGTCTCTGACCGATTAAATCATTACAGCAGAGAAAATTAAACATAAATGTTTATTTAATAATAATAAATTATAATAATGATAGATCAAGATCAACAAGTAACATTTAGCATTAACGTACAAGAAAACCAGATCTGAACCTTCTCAGCCAAAAAAAAATGCAAAAATTAGGGAGAGAGAACGAGAAGAGAGAGAGAGTTTATACCTCAGAAAGAGAGAGAGAGAGAGAGAGAGAGAAATGTCAAAGGAGGCTGAGGAGGTGGAGTCTTCGTCGGCGTGATCGGGCGATCGCCGGCGATATCGCCGGGGACTGGTTGGAAAGATGACGTAAAAATATAATATTAATATTATTACAACAGTAGAGCGATTTGCTTGCTTCTTGGAAGAAAGGAGAAAGAGAAGAAAGAAAAGAAAAAAAGAGCAGTTGTTTAAGCACCTACTATTTATAGCGTGGGAGGGTAGATCGATTTGCCAACGTGGCAAAAACGACACCGTTTATGGATTTTTTTTAAATTTAAAAAAAAAATTATTAACATCCCATATTTTGTTGGCTACACTCCACATAATAATTTAATATTAAACTGCTCATAAAATGACTATTTAAGCCCTAAAATGTTCTAAAAATTAAAAAGAAGATTCTAAATACACCCTTGAGTCATGCCTAAAATTTACTTCTACGCTCTCACATAAGCAATATGACTATTTTTCCAATAAAGAATGAACAGGTTTTCCGTAAAAGTTTGAAAACTCAATGCGAAACTCCATCACTTCAATATATATACATACAACTGCAAGACTTAAACTCTTTTGCTCTCGAGTCGATTTGGGTGAGGCTTGTGTCCTTTTGTCTTTGCTTTAATGAAAACTCATTTCGACTAAAAGAAAGATTGAAGAATTATATAGGTTACTGATATGAAAATTGAAAAGAAAAATGGAGGAAACAAGTTTGTGAAGACGAATACGTGAGTTTGATGTGGGGTGTATGTGAAGAGTTTAGGATGTGAGGGTAGCTTGGTAAAGAATGTAAAGTGTATTAAGATATTTTTTAATTTAAAAAGTATATATAAGGTGTTTTTAGTACGTGAGATGTAATCAATAAAATATGGGATGCTAATAAAACAACCCATTAAAAAATAGACAAATAAAATGAAGTGTAAGAGAGTAGACCCGGAATAGCCGGTGAGAGAGCACGACGGATTTGTCAACGTGGGTAAAACGACACCGTGTGAGCCTCCGCAAGTGTCTCTCTCTCTGACCCAGCATTGGACGTTTCACTGCCCGCACTCCGCAGGCACGCCCGCTATCAACTTGTTTTATCCGTTGGTCTTCTTTCATTTAAAACACTCTTTTTTTTGTACTTGCCAACTCCTTCCCCACTAACTATAACTCTATGCGGTGGTTTGGTAGGCTAATTAAATACTGAGAAAATATTTAATTACATGTGATTATGACAGTTTTTCCTCTGTTTACGAGAA
>JAOTRO020000022.1:853205-864605 GCA_028566515.2 Pyracantha coccinea | reverse complement strand
GTCAGTTTTCGTTAGGTACTATTCATATTTGAATTTTAAATTTTAAATTTTAAATAATTTCTGACCGCATGATATACCATAAACGGGTACGATTGTAGAATCCCTAGGATCCCTAGGGATTGGATCCGGCGAGGATCCTATTCCAAGAAAACCATCTACAGAGAAACCAAAGTGATAAAATACACATTCAATACCTTGATGCCTGCCCGTATTTGTTTGTTGCTTCACGTGAAGCTTCTTCAAGGACTCCGTGGACCAAACATAGGAGGATTTAATGATACTGTAAAACCGCATTCAACAATAACTCATGCACTATAAAATTGGCCAAAGCATTCCAGGCCTTGAGATGCCTTTAATGCATGTATTTCCAAACCTAAAATTATAAATAAACAAAGCCACAAGCTGATTTCCTCCGAGCACTGTTTCCTTCTCTCTCTTCCCTCCCCACTGACTGGAAGTGGAAGGTACGGAACTTTATTTCACTTGAGGCGGTTGCCATGAAAAGTACATAATTTTGTATTGCTGATTTCGGGCTGCTTTTTGTTTTCTGTCAAATGACAGATTTGTCAGATAGATATAAGATTAAAGAGTCAACGGAGTTTGAATCCACGGCGTGATGCAAAGCACTCCTCTCCATCACTGTGGTAGAGGATCACTTACCCGATTTCGGGCTTATTGAGACTGACCACGTTGTCGGGTTCGGAAATAATGGTTTCGGAGGAATATGCTACAGTAACAAACGGAAATCTTTTCATGTGTTGTGGATTCAGTCAATTGAATAATCTGGAGCAATATCTTAACATGTGAAACCAAATGGTTCTGCCGCCCAAAAAAAGTTTCCAAACTTATTACTTGCGGTGCTGTCAAAGTGATGGCAAATACCTAGATATGTGCAAAAGGAAGGTTACAAAAAAAGCCACTGATATTCGATGAGGGAACCGGATCCCCTCCTGAGCAAAGTACACTGAGCCTCCAAAGCAAAAGATCCAGACCGTTGAAAATTGATCGAATTGCTACAAACAAGAAACCCCCTAAAAGTTATAATAATTGTAGCCGTTTGATCAAATTTCAACAATCTAGATCCTTTGCTCAGGAGGCTCAGTTTACAATACTCAGGAGAGGATCCAGTTCCTCATACGAGTGTTATTATTTTCATCCCATTGTCTTATCCCATCACTCACATTTTAATAAAAAAATTTAATTACAAGTTTGCTCTTTTGTAAAATGATCAATAAATACCTTAAAAGATACGATAATAAATTTGACGCGAAAAGATAACAAGAGCTCTAGACTTGCATTAAATTGCAAAATGAATGGACAACATATAAAACTAATTCACAAAAAAGACGACGATGGAATTTTTAGACAAAAAAGCGTGGATGCCATTTTCAATTAAAAGATAAGAAGCTTGCAATTGATAATGAATGGATACGAATCATACGATGGTAGTTAATATTGAAGTGCATAATCACACAACAGCAAAGCATTTAAAAGGTCATTCATGTTTGCATTCTTGTTTCCGGGAATTTAATGCAGCATATTTGATTAAAAACAATAACAAACAAAACTGGTGTAAAGAAAGTTGTAGATAATTGAGTTGGTTTTTCATAAGTGAGGATAAACAGGGGTGCGACGGAATCCATGGAATTCAGGCAAAGTGAAAGAGAAAAATAGAGTTTCATAAGGGAGTGAAATTTGACAGAGCCTCACTGAGAGTTAAAAAGATTGCGAGACAAAGCTAAATGCGGAAAGCTGAAAAAAACGCACTCCTGTTTGTAATCTAGAAAAAACATGGTATAACCACCATGCAGGTTTTCATGGAAAAGTTATCAGCACCGATATCAATAGTCGTCACCTCTGGATATGACCTCTTTGCAGGTTGGCCGGAGTAAAATGGTATGCTCAAACTGAGAAACATAGCTGCCCTTAACATCACAGAGAGGAGGATAGGGCTGCCAGAAAAAGATAAAAAAAAATCAACAAGGTTCTTCATCAGAACCTATTGCAAGAAGCCTTATGGCCAAACACAACATATAATAAAAGCTACAGTGTGATATATTGAGACGTTCCTTGGAAATTACAAACTGTCAAATCTACATAAATTACTCATTAAAAAATCATGCACATGTCAGACTCTGATTTTGGCAGTGGTTGGATTGTTAGCAAATTTAATTTACAGAGCAAGGAAGAGCAACCCAGATACACAAGAATCACATATTTCAAGTAGGTTTATTTTTTTACTTATTTTCATCCTAAAATGACTTGAAGATATTTCCACAGATACTCAATTAGGTAAACTACAAAATAAAACCCCCTTTCCTCAAGCATGTTAGAACGTCAATTTAAAGACTTGCAACAATCTGAAATTGGACCCATTCACCTGATTCTAGACCAGCAATTTCAGCTTCGGTCTAGAATCGGTCTGGAACCATAACATATGCAAGTACCATACAATAAACTCTATTTGTGTGACAGTAACTAAGGCCACTGCGACCAGAGAGCAATTCAGTTTACGGGAAAACTATTTCACAGCATAATAAAATCCAACTAAGCCATGCTTCACAATATCAGATAGTGATGAAAAATTAGTGTAGAAGCACAGCTGTAAAGACTATTAAGATACCTACAGTTGGATGAGCAAGTTAACTGATGAAAGTACCTGCACAATGCCGGCATCACACAGATTCTTTAGTGCCATAAGATACTTAGTCTCTCCAAGGCGGTCTAAGTAACGCCTGCAGAAGGCCAATGTGGAGAAGTTCTTGTTAATTGTTGCTAGCAATTGCTTTGCCCTGGGCAACCTCAGCGGGATGTGACCAGCTTCAAAATTTTTCATGTAATGGCTGCACTCTAGATCTTCTCTGACATACCCTTTCCCTAGATATAAGTTGTAGAAAATGGGATAATTAGCACAGTAAATAGCATGTGGACTACTACCTATTTCACATCAAATTGCTGCCAAGTACAAAAACTTTGTTTTACCAGTTGATGCAAAAGTTTCAATTGCGAAAAATTCACCCTCTTCCATTTTCGTCTGCTCCCCGCCTTTCACAATAGGAACAGATTTTCCAGCATGGATTTGATAACGTCCAATGCTATGTCCATTCAAGTTTCGAATACTTTTAACTGTCAACATCAGACAAAGTCTACCTCACATGTACAGAATTATCATACAGACATCATAAAAAGTATAAGAGTTGTTTGTATTACAATTGGCAAACCCATTACTCGTTGCTTGTTGAGCAAATACAACAATGAACAGAAAAGAAAAAAAGTGAGAAATTGTGTGTTTGTTTTACTCCCCTGGTTATTACTGGTTATTAAGGCCTTCCTCTTCAACCCACTGCGTCCTGGGTTCAAACCCTCCCTCCTCCACTTAGGCAAGAGAGTATTTTCATGTAACAGTGGTTGATTTGGCTCAAGTATGTGTTGTACCATCTACTCTCATAGTGTAGAACAAATTTCTGTTCCATGCGCAGGTAGGATATTTCTCAAAAAGTTGGGTGTTTCCATGTGCCCCTTAAGACTAGTAATCTACCACAAGTTTCCTAACCATGTAAATACTGTGTGCACTGCGCACAACCTTTCCTCCTAATCTATTTATTCACTTCCATTGTGGCTTGTTATTTATGAATCTCATTATGTACCAATAAATCCCAACACCAAAGGTGTGCCTTGGTGCAACGGTATGGTCTACCCCAAGAAACCTGCCGGTGATAGGGCTAAAGTATGCCTAACCAACTTTTCTTGAAATTAATAGTAGAAAGTAGCTTCGTAAAATAAATTTACACTGAGCATTTCAGATATTGATCTTGAGAAAGAAAGACTGTTCACTAGTTAGAGACAACTATACTTCCCTCACCACAGAACATAAGTTTTACTTGTTTAGAATTAGTGTGACTCAAATGTTGCCAATAATTTTATTCACAACATGTTTTGCTGGTGAAGGCTGCACCTTTTCAAACAACTGCGTACCTTGTACTTTGTTACGAGTGTAAAAGATAATCACATCACATGGAAAATTACCTTGATAAACCTTTCCATTTATTTCAACCTCATATGATTCCATGACTTCTTGTATTGCAGCACCAACATCACAAAGACGCACATCAATTCCAGACTCCTAAACAATTGTAAAGCCAATATATTACAGAGTAATTAACCTTTGATTGAAGCACTAAATTCAAGTTTCAGAGAAAAAACATCCAATCAGCTTGTAATGATAAACAACTACAAGTTATACATCCCAGCAGAGTACCAGAATTATTTGAAATCAGTTGAAACTAGTTTGATATGCATTGGATGACAGGAAACTTTCTACAGAGAAACGAAAGTGATCAAACACAATCAACGCTTTTAGTTTTAGGGTATGTTTGGGTAAGGAACTTCGAAATTCCAAGGCATTTAGGCAAAATGAAGAAGAAAACAGATAACAAAAAGTTAGACAGGAGGAATTAGAAAGTGTACCTCATGAGTATTACAAGGTATGTGAGAGGGATTTTCAAATGACTAGTACACACCTTTGTAATGTTCATGTGGTGCATTTTCTACTTCCTTCTAACTTTTTGTGATTCATTTCTTCTTCATTTTGTCTAAATGCTGTGGAATTTGGAAGTCCCTCAACCCAAACATACCCTTAAAGTTGGAAGCACTCGAAGTAGACAAGGGCATCAAATGCTACAAGTTCATTTCCCTGTCTTACCCTCATAATATCAGGCCTTTGTTGAATTGTATAATTAGCTCACTTGTAAGGTGTACGATTAGGAGCTAACTTTTATGGTCAATGTAGTTACTTCTTTCTTCTCATATGCATTGTACACTTTAAATAGCTTCCTTTGAGAGAAGAGTAAACAAAGTTTAATTTCACCTCTGGTGATATTCTACACGGTCTTGGGGCACTATAGAAGGAAAAAAAACCCGGTTTTTACATGTTTGGCTTGTCTCTTAGATAATGTAGCGGCAATTGCTTGCATATTTCACCTCAATTGGTATAAAGCGTGATGACATTGTGATGAATGATTCCTTAATTGTCTTTCATGTAAGGTATTATCAGTCTTACTTTATACTACTCTAGTTGCAAGTCGCAACAAAACAATTGCTAGCAATAATGACTTCAACCCACAATTGTAAAGATTTAGGGTCTTATTGAATTTTTAAGTAGATGGGTTCGATTGACACTTGCCTATAAGAAAAAAGTGTATTCAACGCATTAATTCTTACCTTGATACCCGTATTTGTTGCTTCACGCGAGGCTTCAAGGAGTGGATCAAACATAGGATTGAATGCTACTGTAAAAGCGCAGTCAACTATGTTTCCTGTAAAGTCAACAATAACTCATGCACTATAAAATTGGCCAAGCATACTAGAGTTCACCAAAAGCTGACTTCCCAACAGGCTTTAAAACACAAGAAGGATGAATTACCATCAACATGAGTTCCAAAATCCAGCTTCATAACATCATCATATTGAAGCACAGTCTTGTCCCCTGTATTTGGGGTCCAATGAGCAGCAACCCTAACAGTAAGAACAGGAATGAACACAAACAGAATTATGTGGTAAACAATAGAAGAAATTAAATTCGAAGCTGACGACTTTTAAAGTGTCTACCAATTCAAAGAGCATCCTGTCGGGAAGGCAATGCCTGCATCCAGACCATTCTCGGATATTAACTTCCTGACTGTGTTCTCCAGAGTCTCACACAAATCAGTCATCAACATTCCAGGCCTTAAGATGCCTTTGATGTATTTCCGAACCTAATTACAAATAAACAAAGCCACAGGATGATTTCCTCTCATTCCTTCTATGCTAATTTAAGCAGACTACATTCGCATGATAAAACTGCACCTGGCGATGAACTTCTGCAGCTCGACGAACAGAATTATACATTGGTTTTTCAAGGCGCTCCAGCTCCCTCTTCTCTTCAGAGGTAGTCCTCCAAAGGTTACTGAAAAACACAATACCAAATTTAACTTCTATCTTGAAGAAATATACACACAAATGATATACAAATAGCCGCACAGATCCAGTATCATGCAAATCAAACTTGGGCTGACTTTAACCAATAAGACGGTTACACTGAGAGCATATTACATTGATGGTTGTTTTCCATTACCAACGGTAAAATGCCCTTGGTCATGCATTCTAAGCATATTACTCAGTTTCACTGCATGTACATTAACCCAAAATTCCTGATCTATAAATTGAAAAGCTTCATAAGCAATTGTATTTCAATTGGCATGTAATATTATAACTTTGACTTATGCTCAAAGAAAACTAAGATTATTTCAGCTGGCTGTTATACATGAAAACTCTATGAAATATTTTTCATGAGAAACAGAAGTTCAGTAAATATTTCAGCCCCCCTGATACTAAAGTACAGCTACTGTGAACTAGAACACTGCAGAAGCACTAAAAATAAATAAATAAAAGCTCTCCAACAAAACCCTTTCAATTTTTCCAGGAAAGCTGCATTCTAACTCCCCAAAGTTGCAGACCAAAATGTCCCAGAGACATTGAGCCGAATCTTATTTTATCCCATAACACCTCCTCCACGACTATGATTCACAAAATTCCTCTCCATCCAGGTTAACCAAACATAGTGAGCACACAACACAACAATCAGAAGATTTGGCTTCTTAGCGCTGCCAATGCCTAATACATCTCACAGAAAAGAGAGCAACATGCAGCTGCAATCACCCAACTCAAATCAACTTCTCTAAGAACATCTTAAAACTATAGAGCAGTGAAGAAACAGATAATCCCCATTGTCACTTCCTCTTTCACACATTATGCACTGTTGGAGAATCATAGGCCTTAACTTTCAATATTTATAGATTAGAAACAAATTTAATTGAGAAGCAATTAATGTACATAATACATAGAAATACTGGACAAGACATCTGCCTTCCCCCTGATACAAATAACATCCCAGGAACATTATCCCGCAATAAAAAACATGATTACACTTCTAGCAACACTTGTAAATAGATCATCCCAATCATGCCTAAAAGCAGTTTTCCAATCTTGTAAAGTAACATGAAACGATAAATCTCCGAACACTGGTTTCACTGAAACCTCATAACTAACACTTCTTTACCTTTCACTTCTCAAGTACATTCCAAACTACTTATCCTAATTATTGACTTGTTCTACCCCTGCTCTGCCAACACCTGTCCTCTCGCAATTGACATCAGACTTCAACTATTCTTCAATTCCTCTATTTCCTTTACAACTCTCGGCTCCTACCCCCCACACCTCAAACAACAGGCCCTTTTCAATTCTGGTACTAGAGAAATATGGGTTACACTTTGGCCCGTGAGCAGAAATGCCTCTTGAACTAGTGGAGAATTACAAAGTTCCAAACACCATTAAAAGAAGTGCTGTAAATTACAAGAATAATCAAATACACTCACTCGTCTTTGTACTGTTGAATTTCACCCTCGGGAAACTCCCCAGATGGGAACAGGTCAACAAGAGGAATAGATGGTGGATCAGTCTGCCCTTGGATAGATTGTGGATTAGTCTGCTCATGTTGTGCTTTCTTTTTCCTGCAGATAAGGAAAGAAATTCAACAAAAAATCAATTTTAATGTTCAAACAAAAAAACCCTTGTTTGTAACACCACAAAAAATTTCCTTACTTGCTCTTACTTTTCTTCTTTTTTTTCTTTGAAATGTCTGCTAAAGGAGAAAGGCAGAGAGAGAGAGAGAGGTGAGATGCAAAACTTGATACATTAGAAGAAAAACACACGAACAAATTGGAAGTATAAGACATTGAAATGCCCCACCATATCAGTACTTACAATAAAAAAAAACTTAAAATGCCCCCACATTATTTCATTGTCCGAATCAGAGCCCTAGATTTTTGCTCATCCCTCACTGTAATAAAATATCGGGGTTTACAGCGATAACTTGGTATATCGACTATTGGACCATCAACTAAAATATGTCTATGGTTAACTAAATGGCGGACTCTAATACAATAGTCACACCACAACGGAATGCTTAACCTGCATGGAGGATTATAGCACCACTTAGACTCTTAGATGCAGAAGTTCTGAAGAAATAGTAGAAGTGATGATTAATTGAGTATTATAATTTTTTGGTTCTCTTTGAAAAAGATAAGTATTATAATTGAGTAGAAGCATAAAGGCATTCCCTTTCATCATAAATTCCAAACATTAACGTGATTAAAGAAATTTAAGGATTTTCTTTTGAGTGGGTGAATACATATAAACACGATTAAGCATGAAGGCATTCATGTTTGTAGCTTGATTCATTCCTTAATATAGTCATGATGATGTTTTCCTCAGAGATGAAGAAGCTAATTAATGCTAATAAAAGTTTTGAATGATTAAATGTTAAGGAGAAGATTTATAAACCTTTGTCGTCATCTTCATCTACAAGATGCAAAGTTGGAGATTGTTGAGCGGCCTCCTTGTTTGTAGGCTCCAAAGTCTCGTTTTCTTCTTCACAAGAAGGGATATTTTCATTCAAAATTACCTCAGCCATCTCCAATCACCTGTAAACGTAAACAGAAAACAAATATAAAATTCAATTTCGAAACATCACGATTCTTCTTCTTCTTCTTCTTCTTCTTCTTCTTCATCAAATTGCACGGTTAATAAGCAGATGAATGAGAAGGAGGGAAGGGCAGAATTTACCTGTACCGACAAGCCTACTGCAAAACTGATCTGTTGAATATACAGTTAAAGCCCTAGATGGTGATGCTGGTGATGCTGAAGGTACGATTCAGACGTACGAGATTTTAGGGAGGAGCACAAGGAAGGAACCGGGGGTGGGGGTTACAATTAAACAAGACAAACAACTATCGGGGAGCTGAAGTGACGGAGAGGGGAAAATACCTAAACCCTATTTCCGTACTGAGACTATCAACTTAACTAGAGATTTTACATTACGCCCGCAACTACGCCATGTTATTATATAAAGAGTTATGAATATCAAATATTTTTTATTATAGCACACTTAAAAATATTTGCAATTTAACGGGGAGCAAAGTTTCATCTTTGTGAGACAACCCATCAAAAGAAATAAAATTAGACTTATTTTTTAGTATGCACCATGTAAAACTTTAACTTAATCTTATTTTACTCCTTAAATGTCATATTTCTCAACTTTGCACCTTAAAATTCATATTTTTCCGCTTTGTACCTTCAAATTCAATTTTCATTTCACTTTGTCCTTTTCCGTCAAGTCTATCAGTAAGTCTATTTAAAATTTGGTATGGCATGAGTAAGGTTGCCACATCATTGCTATGTCACTTAATTGTAGAGCCCGAAAAATGTATCTCTTTTAGTCTCCTTCTACCTCAGTTTTCTTCATGGCGTTGGATTGCCTAGTCGACATTCAAGATGGAGAGAAGGAGAGACCTCAACAACCATAATGAGATGGAGAGAAAGGCAAACATCATATTTAGGTAGAGGCTCACTTAAATATTCTAAGTGATGGATTGGATGAAAAATATCAAACTGAAGCGAAATTGAGTTTGAAAGTGCAGAGTGACAAAATTTGAATTTCAACAAGTAAAGTGAGATTACGGCGAAGTTCTAGGGCATATCAAACAATTATAAAAATATTGCGATTTTTTATTTTATCAAGAAAATCGTCCACTCAATTTCTATATTTTTTATTTTTCCTACAGTCATGGATAAATTTATTTTTCTTCATATTAACTTTAAACCTTTTAACAAGGAAAATAATTATCACACTCATATTCTCTACCCTCATAGACTTCGTTTCATTGCTGTTCCATAGAAGAAAATGGATGATTGCCCAAACTGCCATTGACTAGTACGTACCACAGATGAAGTCACATACAAATGTTGGAGCAGGTCTGGGTATCACAACTGTAGGTTTAAGGCACGTGGTGTTGAGGGCTGGGAGCCAGATTCACGCTTCTATCATCACCAATCTGCCATGTTGATCCTTCGACAAATGTTTTTCTTTCGTGCAATAGACTTGTTTATAACAAAGAGGGCATGTAGCCCCTAGATGTTGTAAGTTAATGTGGTAAATATTTGCCTTTCAACACTTTAACCCAAAAAGCATTTGAGAGTATCTAAAGTCTGTAGCATTATTTTGCAAGAAAGGCATCATAAATCTTCAAGTTCCCGGAAGCCCATATACAGGGACTAAATTGGCACATTACTTTAAATCAAATGTTATAAATCGGCAAAAGTTAAAGAAATAACATTTGCTAAAGACATGAGCGAAGCAGATGCAAAATATCACACTATAACTTTAGTAGCTATAACACAAAAGATGACAGATAAAGAGAGGGAATGAGATATACTGATATTATTTCTTTGATTCTTTATTTCACAGTGTGTTTTGATAGCATATGAAGTGCTCTATTTATAAAGCTACTCCCGTGCAAACAAACATATATGAGTTGATAGCCTCTTTTGACAATGTTACATAGCAACAAATAAGTTACTATTCTTTCCACTTTTTACCAAATGCAAGTGGGCATACACCCTACAACTTTTACAACATTAAAAGAGAATTATTAGACAAAAAATTAGCACACATATATAAAAACCATATCCCTTTCACAGTACCACTTGAAATGAACCACAGTACACATATATAAAAACCATATACTCTAAAAATGTTTATTTTGATTCACCCAAATTACATTTATCACAAAATATATTAGATCGGGAGGAGATAGCCCAAAAAAAAAAAAACTTATTAAGATTCAAAACTATAAATGTTATTTTAAGTGAGATTCAGTTTTAATTGGTCGAATTAGAATTTTTGGTTTTGTTTTTGTCCAACTTCTCATTTGGTTTCGTACTACCAACTTTCAATGAACCATTTGGTGGTTCTTACATTAACACTTGATTGGCCAAATCAGCACTTGCCCAAGAGGTATTCACAATTTTTGCCCCGAACACTCATAGAAGCTTCCTAACAGTTGTGAATGTTGTTTTGAAATCTCATACCCATTTTCACATGTTTTTTCTCAATGTTCTAAAAGGTGATCTAGGTGGTAGCCAGTTGATCACTGCTACAATTAGTCTCCATGCATTTAAAAAATTGCATAGGGCCTAAGTAGGCCTAGGCAGACTATATATGATTTTTCTTTTGTTATTTTCTTATTTTGTTAAAAAATTAAGAATCACGACTCTCTCTCTGACAAAAAAAGAAAACCCAGACTTTTTCTGTCTATGACTGCATGCATCTCTATTTGACATAGTCTCTTGGATGTCCTTTCTTTCGGACTTGGATCCCCTCCTAATCCAATCCATGGGGATCCTAGCGATCCCCAAATAATAACCGTTGATCAAAAATCGTGCGGTTACAATTAAATGTTTTTTACGCAAAACGAGACTGTTTTACTTTTAAAAATATTAAAAACATTTAATTGTGACCGCACG